>PVJX010002143.1:0-135352 GCA_004027295.1 Dolichotis patagonum | reverse complement strand
TTGCACCTAAAATCAGCACCATGTGGATGCCGCCAAGGCCTGCTGCCAGCTGGAGCAGTAGCCAGGCTTTTTTTTTTTTTCGTGGCTGTAGGGGTTGATTGCCTAGATCGCTGGGCTCTGTAAACCCAATTGTGAAGAAAAGCTTTTTTATGTTGCCATTTTGGAACCTCACGTGGCCTCCCGTGCCATTTTGGAGCATGATGCTCTGAAGCTTTTTTATTTGAAAAATTTTTTTTTTACTTTTGCAGTTTTGGGGCTATAAAGGGTGGCGACGCACTGCTTTTTGGGATGCCCAGTGGCCATCTTTTTTTATCTCTCTGGTTTTTTTTTAGCAATCAAAGTCTCAGTTTTATCTTTATAATTCACAGCTTTACTGGAGTGGTTTTTTTGGCCAAACTCACAGTGTTTTAAATTGTCCTGCTGGGCCCTTTGCTCTTGATTAGCAACATACAGCTGGCTAAAAGGCCCCAGCAATAGCCATGCCACAGCCTCAACGTTTGACTGCCTTGAAATTTCCTTTGCCAGATTAATCAGTCTGTTACCCTTTATCTCAGTCTCAGGCAAAGTCTCTGAGCATGAGCAAAATGCAGACAAACTTTTTGCCAAGCCATAACACACATCTTAGGGAGTTCAACAACCAATACAGTCCTTCTTCCCAAAAGAAACCTCGCAAGCCTGGTCATTACCATCAGGCTTTTTAGCCTTTTGGTCTCCTGAGCTCTGACCAGAATCTCCTCTATAGAACAACCTACGTTGCTCCAGCTCTGTGTATCCAGGAGACATGTCTGAACCTTTCCAAACTCTGCCCACAAGCCATTTTTAAAGCCCCTCGAAAAACATGGTCAGGCAAAGTCACAGCAATGACCCCACTCCTGGTACCAAATTTTGTCTTAGTTACTTTTTACTCATCGCTGAGACAAAATACCAGATGCCCAAAGTCGGGAAAGGAAAGGTTTATTTCTTACAGTTTTGGGAGGTTTTAGTCCATAATCAGTTGGCTTCAAAGCAGGATGGCATGGCGGGGCCGCAGTTTATGGTGGCTGCAAACAACAAGCGGGACGGCAAGAGAGAGACACACCTTCTTCCTGCCATTACATCACATCCTGGCTCCACCCCTTGGGAGGGTGTAGCATTGACACCACCAATCCAACCACTAGACAATGAACCAATCACAAATGCACAATGCAAATACATGAGGCTCGGGGGCCACTGACATAAACCATGACACTGACTCTTTGGTACAAAGTATAGAGGAATGGGTTGTGAAACCCCTTGTAGACTCAACTTCCACAGAGATGAAACTGATCTTTTTCTGCCACTGAGAAATCTTTCCACACAGAGTAATGGCATCCAAAGAAAAAGTCATCATAGATCTCTTTTCAGATAAAGACCAAAGCTGTTTTAACACAGAAGTATCAAAAGTAGTACATTTTTAAATTAGATCCACACTGAACAGGTGAGAAGTGTGGCAATTAGGCTTAGGAAATGTGTATTTGGTCAAAGCTTCCTAGTGACACCCAAATGCAAACTGTACAGTTCAAATAATATAAAAGTCATAGACTGCTAGCTTAGACTGCTAGCTTCCTCCTTCTGTTTCCCAGGGTCACTGTCTTGAGTCCTTTTTCACTGGCCACTGCCATAAAAAGGTATTCACCTTACAGCATAAGTACAGCCTGTTCACAAAGATCATCTAACAAATGGCCATTCTTAATGCCAAGTGGTATCACTCACATCACTCACATTATGTGCTGATGGTATATAAACTCGAAAAATGATCTTATGGATAAAAGTATGATCATGATCTAAGCATAGATATGTTTACACTGATGGCGACATAAACACATGCATACACACACATACATGAATGTAAAATATATACATTCAAAAGAAAATTTTTATACATCTCACTCCTAAGTATAACCATATTTTACATCTGATGCTTTAAAATCTCCTCCATCCAAGACTTTTACAACAAAATATGACACTGGATTCCTTTTCAGTACTACAGATATTGTTCTGCTCTCTTTCTTTTAGCAAACTCTTGCCATTTGAATGCAAATGTTAAGAAAATCCTACTACCAAAAAAAGGGGGGGGACAATATGGAAAGCAACTTTAAAAAAATTCTATTAGGTTGCCTATATTTTCTATTATTAACTATTACTTACTATTACTTCTTATTCTTTAAGTGTTCAAAAAGAACTTTTACTTCTACTAAAGAGTAACATCACAAATTTATGTTAATTATAAATCTGCCATCTAGAACATTTTATGAATGTAGCCAAATCACATGACTCTACTTTCTCTACAGTCCAGAAATCTTCTGTGGTATCCAGACTGAAAAAAGTAATGACAAAGATGCACATATTAAAAAGTCAAACTTAAACTCCAGTATAGAAATTATCAAATTAACTTACTGAGAAAACCAACACTTCTTAGGCTTATTTAATTTGCAAACATCCGCAATGTACCATTGGTAAGTCTTAAAAAGAAATATTTGTTGTTGCCATTAAATGTAAGTAGCAGAGTGATCTAATTTTACTTTCAAGGATACAGCAAAGGTTGTTCTTTTGGAAATTAGCAAGTAAATGTAAACACTCTAATTTTAGCAGAAGCCAAAAAGGGAGTAAAAGACAAGGGAAAAAAAAAAAGAAAACAGTAATAAATCTTTATTGAGATTTTTAACAAAATAATTTAAAAAAACTCCACATGTAAACAAGAAAGTAAATACAGTTAGATGGCATTATTATGTACATCCAAGAACCTAAACATGTTCTAGGCTAATATTCCATAAACTAATACAATACTTTCACTCAGCACTGCTCAGGGCAATCAGGAATTATTTAATACTATCAATAACGAATCCTAATTTTTAAAGATAAAGTGATCTATGAATTCTCAACTAAATATCTTACTTAGGCTGGGGATATAGCTCAGCGGCACAGCACTTGCTTGGCAAGTACAAGGTCCTGAGTTCAATTTCTGGTACAAAACAAAAACAAAAACAAAACTAAACAGCTTAGTTTTTACTCAATTTATATGTTACATGTAAACTTGTTCTAAAACATACTTTACTTTGTCAATGTTAATCCAAAATGCCATCATTTCAAATTAACCAGGTTAAATATATTTAATCTCCTCCAAGATTTTTATGATAGAATGTTTTAGAACTTGTGTGTCAAAACAGTGTCACCTTTCAAAGCTAAGCTAATTCTAAATTCTATTTTTAGCTAATATAGCACTCCATTTTCTTTTTGTCCTCTCCACACATAAAATATCATAACAATTTTAGCTAAAATACACTGCAAACACAGTAATAAACACTTAGGCAGAAATTTCTGACAAAACTGTAGTTTATTTACCAAAAATTGTTAAACTTTTGTTTTAAAAATTTAGGTCATGTATTGTCATAGTAGTAGTGGCTTCAATTTAGAGTTCAATATACCAATACAATCCTAAATTAAATAGAAATTAAGCTATAGTTCATATGGAGAAAAATCTCAGCTCTTGGAAGATCAAAATATACTGTTTATTATAATAAATGTTATTGTCTTTTTTTTGCTAATTAAATTCAATTCACTTCTATAAGATGTACAAGACAGTCCGAATAACTGTTGTAAGTTATCTCAATTTTTGTTTAAAACTAATTCTTTACTTCCAGTTAAAGTAATTTAAGTATGTGTACAATATGTTTGTGCTATGTAAGGCAGGTGCCAAGTACATTTTGAAAGGTAATAACTTACCAACTAGAATGTTCTCCCAAAGGAAAAAAAAAGAAAAAGACAAGCAAAGTTAATGACAGTTTTTAAGACAGATGTTTAAATAGTACTCTTCTTTTAGATCATTTAAAAATAATTTGGCAGCTGAACTGCCTATGGTCATAAAACATAATTGTTTACACAGGCTAAGCAACAGATACAGAATTAGTGATACACTTTTATTATTTTTACAAGTCTTTTTAAGTTGGTGCCTAGTGGCATTAAACAAGAATTTTGTATTCAGTATGAAAAGATTTAAAACATGAACTGACACTAAGTAACAGATTCAATTTCTCTATGCCATGCAGAAAAGTCAACTTTTTACACATCACACTCCTAAACAGTTCTAATTAAAATTCAAACCATTTCCATTTTTATGTCATTGTCATTCTTTGGCAGAAGATTCAAAATAGCCGTGGGATAGGAAACAACTGTTTATTTATGCTTCTCATTTTTCAAAATAAATGTGTTTTGTAAAAGGAATCTGCACTGTGCTTGCTTCATCCTAAATAACTGTAAGTAAAACCACAGTGACTTTTTTGACTAATCTACTCCTAAGGCTTTGAGTTGCCGTTCAATCTCTTCATCGGAGATGGAAGCTTTTGAAGCAGAGGCAGATGGTAAGCTTCGAGCAGCTGAAGGAGCTTTGGCCATCTATATAATTAAAGAGAGGAACAGAGGAAAAAAATTGAAAAAACAAAAACATGCATTAGTGAACATTTTGGCTAATACCAGGTATATGCTACAAAGTAATTTACTTTTGAAACATGTATAAAAACATGGAAGTAATGCTAAAAGACAATCTGAAAGAATTAAAAGATGATGTCCATACCTTGCCAGAGATCTCAATTCCAATTTCATCAAGAACTTGATTTACAATATCTTGGCTTTCTTCTTCATCATCAGAGCCATCAAAGATGTCATCAAGTGTGTCATTGACTTGGTAGAGGAAAAGCAGAACACTGTCAGACATTTCAGTTTGATTTATATTTTTACAAAATACTGTAATAAAGTATACTGCTTTTTATACTACAAAAGCCAGACTGAGTAAAATAACAAACACATTTCAAATGTCAATGAAGTATGTAGATAAATGCACTTCTAAGCTAATGTTTATTCCAACACAGTATCCTTTAACAAAATAAGCAGATTCTGATTCTTTTCTTTTAATTTTACCTTTAGGATAAACTCAGTGGTAGAATACTCATCTAGCATATTGTGAGGCTTGAGGTTTAATCCCTAGCATGGAAAAAATTACCTACTTTGTATATAAAACCTATGTGCTATTCATAACTGTAAACATCAGTTTTTAAAATTTGATTCCAAAAATTATATTCATTGAGCTGGTGGCAGTTAGACCTAACCAGAAAAAAAAAAATCAATTATCCTACTAACATTTGGTACACAAATTACTCCTTTTATATCTACAATCATATGTTCATACTTCTTAAATTTATACTCAAGATACAGGTAAAATATTTTAATAAAATTAAAGTGTCAATATTCTGTTAAATTTGACCAAAAACTGATGTCCAATCAACTTTGCAAGATTCTTACTGCTATAATCCTTTCTTCTTTCCTTCCTTAAGTACTTATTAAATGCCTTCTATATACTGGGAATCATATTGATAGGGGTTATAAGTTTATTCAAAGGCTTGGCACCATATCTTATTTATCTTATTTATCTTTGACACTGGGGCCCTAAGTGACTGGCATGCAGTAAAAATACAATGGAAATAAAGATGGAGAAAAATGAACTTAGCTCATTTTCAGTAGAAAAAAAAATCACTGTAGTAAATAAAATGATAAACGTTTACACACAGTCTCAGAGGGAAAAGATTGCATTCAACTAGAAATAACATGTGACGCAGTCCTAGAATGATGTACATGTGCATACAATTTGAGCAGAGATATGGCTGTGGTGAGGCAACAGGCATGCATACAAGAAGATTAAATTCTTTTGTTTGGTTGTTATTCAAGATACGTGAATAGAAATGACTAGGAGGGGAAACAATATAAAACAGTGGGCCTGTAACAGTAACTCCCCTGAGTACTCAGTGAAGTAACTGCAGAGAAAGAAAGACAAGTGACCAAGTCTCATCTTATAATCATGTTAGTAAGTGGGAACCTGGTAAAAGATCAAATATCTGCTATGTAAATACTCTTTATCCATGGAATGCTCTTAGCAAGGAGTGTTAGTTTAGGGCCACAACAGTAACAAACCTATCATTTGTGAATTTAATCAGCCAAGAGTCCCTGGTGAATGTCACTAAGGTAAGTGACTACTTGAGGAAGTGAATGCATTGAACGTATTTTTCAGAATCTAAATAATCCCTTTAATGTAAGATTATAAGACGTCTCATTAGACACATTATCTAGAAATGTAAATCAGAGATCTGACTACCTGTGCTGTTATTTCCCTGTGCACCCTTGCTTTACCTATGCATCAGATGTTGCTTGTATTCTTGACATTAATAAATATTGATAAACATTAATGAAAACTGATATTAAATATTGACAATAAAAATCGGTAATGACATTTCATTTGTATAAACATGATTGGAAAATCTCATATTTTATTAGATCAAATACTGTAAAATTTAGAAAAGGCTAAAGAGCCTACGGATTAAAAAGTAAAATATCATGGAATATGGTTTCTCAAGAAATAAATTAATATTGAGCCATGAATTAGAGTCTCAATTCTTCCACTTAGTACCATGCAACTTTGTAGAGAAGTCTCTGTGGCTCAGTCTTTTCACAGGCAAAATGAAAGTGCTACAAAAGAAAAATCTTTGATCAATGATTTTGGGTGATTGTTTTGTAGTCAGCAGAAAGCCATTAACAGAATCTGATCAGCACACACCAGAGATAAACTTCTGGAAAAATAATTCACCTGTGTATTACCTGGGTAACAGTAAAGTAATAAGGGAGGGAGAGTGCAGGTTAGAGTCTCTAAAGGTCCGAGTGAAGAAGTGTTACAGAAAAAATGAAAGAAGGGGTAGTTGAGAAAATCACAAAAGTGGCATGGGGAGTATCAGAGAATACTTTAAAAAGGCATAATAAATGTATTTGAACACACTTGCACAATAAAGACTTCCTAAAGACCTTGTTTATAAAATTTGAATGTGAACAAGTTTGGAATAACATGGCACAATGCAAATTTTAATTGGAAAAAGGTATGTTCATTTACACTTTATCTTTCATAAAAATTGGTTAGTATACTTTACTAGATTATTAAAAAAAAAAACAGGTAACCGTAAGTAATTACTATTATTCAAAACTGATTTGAAGAGCACTAAAACACAAATTGGAACAATTATGCTAGACACGATACATGTATATTAAATAAACCTTTTTTTTTTCAGTATTAGGGAATGAATCTAGGGCCCTCACATTCAGCTACAACAGAAGCTCTCCTTTTATGCTTTATTTTGAAACATGGTCTCACTAAGTAAGATAAACTGCCCAAGCTGAGTTTAAATTTGTGACGCTCCTGCCTCAACCTCCCAGAATGCTAGGACTACGGGGGGGGGGGGGCGGTGGTGAAGGGGAGTGTGCTAATACACCCTGCTAATAAGCACATATTGATTCTTTTTATTATACCTAAATGAAACGTTAATGTTTCTAAAACCTGCTCACACTTTTGCTATCATTGGAAATCACATAAACATGTTAGATACTGTGATCGCCATGCATATAAGCTTGTCAGCTATTAAAAATTGACAATGTTTCAAGAGCTTAGAAAAAAACCATATTTTTCAAAATAAAGCCTTAAACTAAAAAACTAAAGAATTTTTGGAAATATCAAAGATGCACATACATACATAGCACTATTATATCCTAGAAAACAATGTACCCTGAAATAAAATACTAGAGCAACAGTCAACACTGTAATACTAGCTATCTAAATACATAGTGTTTTATACACTAAATGCTGTTAAAGTGTTAGCAGATAAGCAAGCAGTTAAACTGGTATATCCTTATATAGTTACAAAATAAGAAATATCTTTGTGAAACGACGACATGAAATTTTGGCACGTAAGTAGTGATTCAATATGGACCAGGGTGGTTGAAGACTCACTCCTTTATCACTGGTGAAACAAGTCTGGGTCAGATTTGGTAGAAATAAACAAAAGGCTTATAAAGCTTAGTTAGTACTCAAAATAGATTTAAGAAGTACAAGGTAATACACAAACATATTATAAAAGATCATCAAATACTTTGTAAAATTTTAAATGATCTTATTGATACATGGAAGAAAGATTTGATAAATTAGGGTATATAATAATGTGCAATACTAAACTTATTTATAGGAAAACGGATGTACCTTTAGACTATAGTGTTACATGAAATAAATCAGACACACAAACTTTAACACTAAAATTATTTTTAAGAAAAAGACTTCAGATAAGATTTTGTTATCAATATATGCTCATAATACACTTTTATGTTTTTGAAAAGTAACATTAGCTTCATGACTATATATAACTTGATCTCTTTTTATAACTATGGGAAAATATAGGAAAGAAAGGTACATTACATCAGAGGTGTTAAAATGGATGAATTTTAAACACTCAGCTTATTTTTACTGTATATTTTCCTGCATTAGTTAATACAGAAAAGGAAAAAATTCAAATGTTAAATGATATACTGAGAGAAAATGAAAAAGGAAAAGCTCCATTTATTCTACCTCTAATACAAATAGATCTTCTATAGAGTATGAAAGAGTCAACACAATTCTGAACTACATTTATGTGAGGAAAAAGTATTCACAAATTGTTTTTGGTATCTTAAGCAATAAAGACAGCCAAGGCCAATTACGTCATACAATTATAACATTTTAAATTTTTCTCTCAATTAAACAATACTAGAATTTCCAGCCTTACATATGGCTGATATAAGATTACACTAATGTTATGATCATGAATGTCTGTCTATAAGCTTGCTCGATCATTTCCTTCTCATTAATTTGCTTTCTTTATGAATGACAAGAGTGATAGAAAATGAATTTGGCTAACTTAAAGATGACAACACTATTTCATTACATCTTCTTATACTTACTCATTTCTTCAGTCATTTCCATTTTCATGTTTTCCTTCTGAAAATTCTGCATTGTTTGTAATGTCTTTTGTGGGTCCATCTTCTTGTTTACTGCCTGCATTGTCTTCAAATACATGAAAAAAATTCATGTCAGCTATTGTAAGTTTTTATTATGGAATTAGACCAGAGGGAACAAACACATCAAATAGACAGTATTCTAAAAGTTATATATCCAGTTATAATAAAACATAAAGTGTTAAGTACTGTGGAAAAAAATATTTGCTTATACACCATCTGTTTAACATCTACATCATTAAGACCAGTTTCAAAAACTCATCTGAATAGTGTGCAAAAATTATATGGCAAAAAACATCATCAACATAAAACTCATTGCTATTCAAATGGGAAGGCTAAATATATCTATTATGTGGAAACATGGTAATGAGTAAATTTAAATGAATTTTTAAATTTTACTAATTTTCATTAAAATGTTTATATAGTATAAATGAAAAAGCATTAGAGGATATATTAGTATACATACTTATTCTATTAATATACTTTATATACTAAAGAACTAAAAAAAAGTTTGTAAAAATATGTGAAAATAGGTCTCTTATTAAAAGAGATGAATATGTTTTCATATGGGCAAAATTTACTTATATATGATATATACATATGATGAATTATATATATTTACAGTTAATTTGATGGAATAGAAAACATACTCCACAAAATCTGTGTGCAGAGTGTGGCTGAAGTAAACTTCTCACACATGATTTCAATCTAAATTGTTTCCTAGGAGTCTCATGTGTTCTTTGGGAAGGTGACTGCATCATGGGAGAGCCATCATTACCAGCGCATTAATCCACTGGTGAGTTCACAAGAATGAGCTCTTAGTTGGACAGCGTGGGTCACTGCGAGTGTGACCTGGAAGCGAGTATTCTTTTTCTCAGCTTCTTTCTGCTTCCTAGCTGTCAGCCATGGTGGGCAAGCAGCTTTCCTCCACCATTCCCTGCCATGCTCTTGCCTTGAAGCTAGCCAGCCATGGACAGACTCTCTCAAAACTGTGAGCCAAATTAAATCTCTCCTCTTTTAAATTGCAGGTGTCAGATATTCTGCTTCATTGATAAGAAAGCTAATACACATCTAAATCCCCTAATTCTCCAATGCCTTTCCATTACTCTTAGTATTAAAAGTCAAATTCTATAATCCGCCAATGAGCTACAACATCAACTAAAATCTTTAAAAGTACTGTCATTTGGCACTATTGCCCTCTCGGCACACTATCTTTTAGTTTCTCTCCTGCCATACATTTTTTACTCTTACTGGAGTGCTTCTCTCCACCTGCTTTCACAATCAGTACTTCAGATTTTAGTTTATATATTATTTCTTAGGGAAGTAGTCAAATATCACAGATTAGAATAAACACCCTTTATATATCCCATCATTATAAATGAAAATGTAATTTGTTTTAAATATTACTTTAATTACAACTTATAAAAGTATAATAACACTAACAACAATAATGATGAGGGTAACAACAGAATAGCTAATACTATGTAATCATATTTTGTAAGCATTTTTACATACAATGATAATATTTAAGTTAAATGTTATTTAAAACTGATAAAAACTTTATATTCCAGGTACTACCACTTTCTTTATACTACAAAAGGAGAACGAAGGCAGAGAAAGACTAAATCTCTGCTGAGTTAACACATTTCTAAGAAATTTAGTTAATATTCCAATTCAGACAGCTCTACATCAGGTATTTTACTTATCTTATCCCTTGCAGAAAATTTCAAGATGAGTAATCTCATAGCCTATATGATCTTCAGATAGATTTTTCCTCAAAACAGATACTTAATTAAACCAAAAAAAAAAGGGGGAGACGAACGTTTTGCCAGTAATTGTGTATTTTTTCACTGTAAAATGACTAAGATCCATTATTTTAAAACTTCCTCTACTCTTTAGCACACATAATGTGTGTCTACATTTTTGGTACCTTGTAAAGATGGACATATTCTCCTTTTGTGTGCTTTATAACATAAAAAACAATTACAGAGGATCATCTTATCTGTGAATATCCCATCTGTGAATTTGCCTATTTGATAAGATTTATTTGTAAACTCCAATCAGCACTTGCTACACTTGCTTTATTTCTCATTGGTAATGTGAACAGAGCAGCAAAAACTATTAATCAATATTAATGTTTCAAACAAGATGAGGTTCTGGGTTTTGTATCCTGGCTTTCATGTAAATGAAGATCACTGTCATGTACAGCTACTATATACATTTTCTCATTTTTTTTTCAGTAATTTTACTGTTTAAAATGGTTCCCAAGCAAAGCATTAATGTGCTACCTAAGGTTTCAAGCAGAAGCAACCACAATGTGCCTTATGGAGAAAACTAAAGTTAGATAAGCTTTGTTCAGGCTTGAAGTATACCGTTACAGGCCATGAAATCAATGTTAATGAATCAGTTTGGTATATACAATGGTACTTCAGTTCATGAATGTATCTCTTTGTGAATAATTAGGTTCACAAACAGATCAGCCATATGTGAACTCCACACTGGGTAATGAACATGAATGTGGCCATCCTCCCTAGAATTGTGGAATGAATTAAGGTCATGAACCAAGATAACACTGTAAAAACAAACAAACAAACATATACACACACGCACACATAAAAAAGTAGAACACATAAAGACAAGGGTAGATGTAAACCAACTGATGACAATGTTGTGTATCTAGCCTCAAGAAAATCTAACCCTATACTACCCACAGGAATAATGATAAAAAATCTGCTATTTCATTGTTCCCAACTTCATAGAAAATAACTACTATAAATAATAATAATCTACTATAACATCACTATGATTTAGATCTGGGGCCCTGCACTGCTTTATGTGACAGGTACTATTAAGAGGGGTGGTATCTTTAGAGGCAGGACACAGGGTGTGGCCTGGAAGGGTATGTATCTCCCTCCCAAGCTCCCCCTTGAACTCTTACTTCCTAGCCGCAATGACCCGAGCACTTTTCCTCACCCCAGGCTCTTCCATCATGGCACTGCTGCTTTGGAACCTACCTACTATGGACTGAGACTTCTAAAACTGTGAGGTAAAATGAACCTCTCTTCCTTTAAGTTGTCAATGTTAGGTACTGTACCTCAGTGATTAGAAAGTGATTAATTCAGATTTGGGTCCTGATAGTGGGTTAATGGCCAGGAACATACCCTGTGTTCAGAAGCCTTTGGAATTGGCTTGTGGAATGAGTTGGAAATGTCTGGAGATGCTGCCTTATGAAGCCCTAATGTGCCCAGCCTGATGGGATATTCTGGCTGGATCACAAAAGATCAGAACGTTGACAGAAATGCAGACAGTAAAGGCCAGAGTCCAGAGGTCTGAGTGGGGAACAAGTACTCCACTGGCAGCTAACAAAAGACCTTGTATGCTATATTCTGGCAGAAAATTCATCTACATTGTGTTCGTGTCCTGAGATTTCAGGGAGACTATAGTTACTGAGGGAGGACTAGTGACTTTGGTAGAGGAAATTTTAAGGCAGCCCAATATACAGGTGTGGCATGGGTACTGATCACTGCTTTTAGTCATGCCTATTATTAGAATTAAAACTAAAAACTGGAGCTGAATAATTTGAAAAATTTTGCTAGTGGTCAAAAAGGAGACATATGTAAATTTGGGACCCGTTAAGCTAGGGCTGAAAATACCCATTGCTGCTGAAAAGATTAACATTAAAAAGGAGCCACTGTTTTATATCAGGACAATAAAAGGTGCCTTGAGGGCTTTTCAGGAATCAGTTCTACCATATCCTTCCCAGGTTCAAAGATGCAAAAATAAAAAAGACAACCAGTTCATTCAGGGCCAATTAGGAGAAAGTCTCCAGGAGTTAAGGCACTTAGAGGCTATTGTAGGAATGATTCAAGAGGGGCTGTTTACTGCTTAAACTGGTGGCAGATGTTGGTGTCATCCAGTTTACAGGTATGCAGAATGCACAAGTTGTCAGGAAGTCAGAAGCTTCTGCCAGAATTCAGAATAATGCCTTAAGCATCAAACAGTGCGGCCCTGAGAGAGCAGCGTGTGAAGCTGTAAGAGGGAAGTCAAAAGTGCAATGGAGATTTCCGAGGTGGACTATCTGCTGAGGAAGGCAGGAGGAAGTGAATGAGGCTGGCCCAAGATAAAGGCTGAGGTCGGCAAGCCACCATAACACAGGGGTGAGGCTGTCTGAGCCCTTTGGAAGTGACATCTTAGCACAACTTGATCCAAGTGCTGGACACAGTTGTAAGGTATGTTTACCTTGGTGAGTTTCAATCTTACTTTGGTTCCATTGTTATCATCCTATTTGTCCCTTTTAGAAGGGGAATGCTACCCTGTGTCCCTCTATATAGGCAATATTTAACTGTCTTTTTTTTGTTGTTTTTGAGACAGCATCTCACTTTGTAATTCAAGCTAGCCTTCAACTCACTATGTAGGCCACAGTGGCCTGAAACTCATGGCTGTCCTCCTGCCTCAGCCTCCTGAACACTGGGATTACAGACATGTGCCATCAGGCTCAGCTTTTTTTAACTGTACAGAGGCTCAGAGTTAAATGTTTGCCTTGAGTCTAACAGGTGACTTTGGACTTGGACTAGTCAAACTGTTAACACTTAAGACTTTGATGACTCTTACAGACAAACTAAACACATTCTGTATGAGATGAACATCAATCTTTTGGGTTCCAGGGGTGTAATGTTTAGATCCGATGAGCCCCCCAAAGTTTCATGTAGTGGTAAGTTCATAGTTAACTTACTGTTAGGAGGTAGGCATGCACAGTTTAGGTCCTTCTATATTATTTTTGCCTTGAAGACTACAAACCATGGAATGCAATTTCTGAAACCATGAGCCAAAAATAAAACTTTCCTTAAAGTTGTGGATGTCAGGTATTGTGTCTTCATGATGAGAAAGTTAATAAGACATCTACTTTTCGAACACTTTTCTCTACAGATTTTTTTCCTTTTGCTTTTCATATTCATACTCTCTCTTTTCTACATCGAACTCCTACTGATACAGTTAAGAGCAAAAGCTACAAAGTCTTTCTGATCACCAAAGATCTGTGCAGTTCACCCAAGCTTAGCACAGACTAATGTCCAACAGTTAGTTCCTCATTCAGATCTAAGCTACCCTCCCACACTGTCATGTAAAAATGGGTGGAAGTAGGGCCTTTATTTTACCAAAATAGATGACAAACATCAAGGAGTTCACTGTTTTTTAACTTATTGAAAGGCACAGATTACTTTAAATTCTATGGTTAAAAACATCAGAAAGAGAAAGAGAGAAGAGATAAGTTAAACATAGGCTCCTAAAATGTTAAATGACACTTTTGAAAATATTTATGTACTTCTGACACATATATACAAATGAATCAATTAAGAGAAATTACTCTTAAGTAATCAGACATTATAATTTAACAAAATGAGAAGGTGGCAATTTATAGAAAAAAGTAAACAGAGTTTTAAGTCAACTTTATAAACTTGGATGCTACATATGATCTCGAGAAAATGGAAATATTCTATATTAAATCATATCAATAAAGAATCGAGACACAATTACCAAAGCTATGTAGTATTATAACTTGTTTTACTAAAACTTTAGATTCTGTAACATACATTTAGTAGAAAGCACTTTTAAATCTAATTCATCAATAGTTCATGAACAATTAAGTATCTTTCATAACATGATAAAACCAGAAAAAAGCCCCCCACTTACCTTTGCTGTGGTAGACATTGCTCCAGCCATCTTCATCTGAGAATTCATCACCTTTGTTTGTGTAGACATAGAAGTCACTTTTGAACTTACTGCAAAAGTTCTTGTTTTCTGTTTCCGTAGATGTACAAGCTGTTTGGCTAAAACCCTACAAGCTTCTTTATTACCAATCTTGGCCATTTTCTTAATTTCTAATTCCTAACAGAAGAAATAAGAAAGAAGAATGAAATTACTGAGAGTCCTCAATAATGTGTTTCTGAAGAACAGATTGAATATATAAATGAAATACATATTTTCCCCTTGAAAGAGAGTACTAGAGAGCCATAGAGAAAGACCAGTTAAAGAAGGCTATTTATTCCACATGTTCATGTGGAAAACAAATAACTAGTACTTTCATCCAGGAATTGAGTAAGTCCCCAACTTATGAACCAATTCTGTTCTGAGAGAACATTTATAAAGCAGATTTACTTGTAACTTGACAAAGGGAATCATACAGAGTACACCTGTATGAATCTTCTATACTATATCTATGAAACTTCATAAGTTAGGAACTTACTGTATAAAGTAAGTCTACAGTATAGTACATACATACATCCCAGAATATACTTTTTTTAAAAATCCAAAAAGGTACAAAACACTAAGAGTCAGTGGGACAGCACAAATAAAGAGAAAGGTAGTAGAGTTAAAGCTAATAATATAGATAATTACAGTACCATTCAAGTACCTTTCAGTACCCATCTTATACCTCAATTAAAAGCTAAACTGTCAGAATAGCTAAAAATACAAACCAACTATGCTATCCCAAGAAGTCAATGTTAAACATAAAAACAAAGCTGTATAAAAAAGTAGAAATATGTATATATATAGCCAGAATCTACAAATCTGGAGTAGGTACAATAATATCAGATCAAACATATTTGTTAACAAGGAATATTACCAGAAATAACACAGAACATTTCATAATAATAAAGGAACCAACACACGAAGATATAAAGATGATAATAAATGTATTTATGTACAAAAACTAAAAGCCTTTCAAAATGCATCAAGCATAACTCACAGAACTGAAAAGAGAATTAGACAAACACAATTAGCATGACAAATATCAAGGACTTCTCTCTTAAGAATATTACTGTAACTGTAACAATAGTCCCCTTTTATACACAGGGGAGATGTCCCAAGATCTTCAGAGACACCTGAAACTGCAGACATACAACACAAACACACACAGATATATATGTACATATGTTTATATACATGTTTATATATATATGTTAACATTATTTTAGTTTTACTATAAACATTCATATTTATGACAAACTGTTTCCTTTTCACTTAAAGGTAATCTTTAAGTAGTCTCTCATCACATATGAATTGCTAGCTCCTTATTCCTGTGTCTTGATTCCATTATTGAACAAAATAAGGGTTACCTGGACATAAGGAATGAAATACTGGGTAACAGAAGTGTTAATCTAAATGACTACTAAGTGACCAACAAGTGTACATAATGTAGATATGCCAGGAGAAGAGATGATTCAACTTCCTGGTAGGACAGAGTTGAACAGCGTGAGATTTCACCACACTACTTAGAATGATGTACAATTTACAGAAATTGTGTGTTTCTGAAATTTCCCATTTAATATTTTCAGAACAGTTTATCATGGGTAAAAGAAACTGTGGAAAGGAAAACTGTGGATAAGAAGGAACTACTGCAGCCCAAAAATCTGTAATGATACAGAGAACTTAAAAAATACTATCAACGAGTTAACCTAAATTTAGAAGAATTTTATCACTAACAGAAGACTAGACAATCACCTCAATCTCTATATTCTATCTCAAAAATCAGGGTTCAATACAATTAAGACTATTCAAATTATACCAAGTATGCTCTCTAATCTCAATGAAATTACACTGGAATTTAATAATGAAAATACAAAAGGAAAATTACAAGCAGAAATTTTAAAGTATGTTTCCACATAAGGCATGGTTTTAAAAAGCGAAGAAAATGAGATAGTATTTTGAACTTAATAAAATGAAAATGTAACATATAAAATGAGCTGCAGTTAAAACAGTCCTTAGGAAATGTAGCACTGAAAACTTACATTAAAAAACAATGACTACCTCAGAAGCTTTAGTAGAAAAGCAAATTCAATGCGAGGTAAACAAAAAGAAGGAAATTGAATAAACAAGCAAAGAAAGTTATAAAAGTAGGAAAGAAAAATCAGTACAGAAAATCAGTGAAATAGGTTTTTTTAAGACATCAATTAAATTGATACAGCAATAGACAGATGAAGGAAAACCAAAGTGGAGAAAGAACACGTACATTATACATACTGAGAAGGAAAAGAAGGGCATCACTTCCTACATTAAAGATGATAAAAGGTAATAAAGGAAACGTTACATAAAAGATGTCATTACATTTTAAAATTTGGTAGCAATTGACAATTAGCTTAACAACCTCAAAATAACAAAGCTCATTCAGTTTGGCAGATAACCTAATCACTCTCCCCTTTTTTTTTTTTTTTTGTACCGGGGGGATCGAACTCATGACCTCGCGCTTGCCAGGCAGGCGCTCACTCTCCACTTTTAAAAAGGTTACAGTTTAAAAAAATTTCTATGAAGAAAATTTTCACTCACAGAATGACTCCATTTAAGAAAGCATATACAAACACTCCCAAGAAAGAAGAGTGAAGGATACTTGTCAAGCTGTGTTGTTAAATCAGTAATTTAATATTACTCTAATTTTGCAATATACCCAAAAAAGAAAAAGAAAACCTATTTTCTTTCATAAATACAGATACGATATTCTTTAACAAAATTTCAGCACAGTGAAAACACATTTAAAAATATGTCACTATTGGGTGTGGTGGCGCATGCCTGTGATCCCAGCGCTGAGAAGGCTGAGGTAGGAAGATCTTGCAAGTTTGAGACCAGCCTGGGCTACGCAGTGTGTCCAAGGTCAGCCTGAACTGCATAGCAAGACTCTATCTCAAAAAAATAAAATAAAATAAAAATAAAAAGATTATCAATTCATTCTATTATGAGATTCATGATGATAACCTACATGATCATTTCAAAAGATGGAAAAAGTAGTACCAAACAAAACATTTGTAAAAATTCTATCCTGTTAAAAACAAAACAAAACAAAGCAAAACTCTAGTGAATTACAAAATAAAGAACTTCCACAATCTGCAAAATAACAATATTCAAAAATCCTGTAATTAACATACTTAATCAAAAATTACTGAATCCTCTCAATTTAGTAAAAAGATAGAGTATCTCTTCGTATCACTTCGATGCAGCACTGCACAGGACAGTGCCAGGGAAACTATGGCCTGCGCGCTGCAGTGGACATACAGAGCCCTCTCTGTCACACAAGAGCTATTGTCCCAGTATTGTCCCAGCAGCTGGTAACAGCAGCTTGCTAGCACTCTGTGATAACTAAGTGCATTTTGCATTACAGTTTTGGCACTCAGTATCCAAAAGGTTCTCCATCACTGTATGGGAGGTAATAGCTAGTTTAAAAAGTTAAGGAAAAATAAGCTACAAATTATAAAGAAGCAAAGGTTTACTTATTCATGATGACATGATTATACAGAAATCACATGCAATCTACTAGAAGGAAAGAAGAGTGGTAAGTTTAGGAAGGTTACAGGATTTAAGGTAAACATATAAAAATTTAGTGTATCTCTCTATATACTAGCCCCAAAACTCAGAAATTGAATTTCTTCTTAAAATGACATTTAGGGGCTGGGAATTTAGCTCAGCAGCAAGCACCAGCCTAGCAAGTGCAAAGTTGTGAGTTCGATCCCCAGTACCAAAAATAAATTTAAAAATTAAAAAATAAAAAGGAAATAAATGACATTTAGAATAAAAAATATTTAGGGTAAATATGATAAAGGAAGCATGAGACTTACGCACTTATAGGAACAAAGGATGACTAAGAAAACTCAAATAAGATCTAAGTACATATATATATGTATGTATATGTATATGTATATGTATATGTATATATATGTAAAATGTTCATATAAGGGAAGACTTCTTATTGTAAAGATGTAAATTCTTCTCAAATGGTTTACATATTCAATGTAATCTAAATCAAAAATCTAACCTTGTTGGTAGAAGTTGACAGGCTTATTCTAAAGAAGCATGTATAGAAATGTGAAGAACCTAAAATAGTCTGAACAGTTATGAAAAAAAAATATAAAATTGAATGATTAAATTTTTTTACCATTAAGATTTACTATCAAGTAAAAGTAATAAAAGCAGTTTCACATTAGTTTAAGAATACTCAAATAGATCAATGAAATAGTGTAGAGTCCAGAAAGTATACACATTGGAGAACTGATTTTCCACAAAAATGAGGAGGAGGTGTCAAAAACAAATTATGTTGGAACAACTTACTTTGCATATGTGAAAACTGAAGCTATTTTCTGATTTGACACTACAATAAAAATTTCACATAAAAAAACAGAAAGAGAAAGTATTAAAGATTTTGAGTTAGGCTAAAATTTCTGAGGGCACTAAAAGTACAAGCCACAGAAAGAAATACTAACAAACTTACACTATACAAAAACATTAAAAATTCAATTAACAAAGCAAAAAACTCCCTCCTCAAAAAAAGCTTAGAAAAATAAAAGACAAAGCCAGTAACTGGAAAAGAATATTTACAAAACATATACCAATACTTTGTAAAGCATTTATTTCCATAATATATAAAGAACTACTACAATTAAATAATAAAATGAGTTTACGAAAAATACGGGTAAAATATATAAATACACATTTTTACCAAGAAGGTATGTAAGTGGCCAATTCTTACATGATATTAGTGATTTGAAAAATATAATCTAAAATGACAATCTACTAAAATCCAACAGAATGACTAAACTTAAAGACTAAACTATGTATAACAACTATAATTCTCATGCAATGCTATTGGAAAAAGGAAACACTACAGACACTTGAAAAACTGTTTAGCACCTGTTTATATGATTAAACTTACCCTCTGACCAAGTAATCTCACTCTTAGGAATTATCCAAAAGAAATAAAAACAAGTTTGCACAAAAACTTCATCTGAATGTATATAGCAATTTTCTTTCCAAAATAATCAAAATAATTCAAAATGTTCTCTGGTCAGAAAATGGGTAAACTGTGAACATGCACAGAACAGAGTAACAGTCATAAATAAAAAGTAATTAATAGTGATACAAGCAACCTCAAAACAACTGTGCTAAAGTTAAATAAGGAAGAGTTTATATATGATTCCTGTAACGGTCTAAATTTATTGAGCGCTTGATCATTTGTACATTAATTTTCAGAGAGGGGCTTAGAGGGAGAATTGGCTCATGAATGGAACCAGCTGGAGACCTGAGGTCAATGGGGCTGTCTCTGAGGAGCAGCCTGTCTCTGCTTCTTTCCCTTTCTCACAAATGAGCTTCAGGGCAGCCCAGACGCGAGCAGGTTCCTCCACTACTGCCGTTCCACCTTGTTTTTGACTCTGACCATGAACTATAATTGTGAGTCAAAATTTTCTCCTTTAAATTGTATGTACTAGGTATTTTGTCCCAGCAATGAAAAGCTCACTAACAAATCACATTTTTATGAAATTCTAGGAAAGCAATACTCCTGTACAGTGATAAATCAGTATTTGACTTTCTGAAAAAAAGGAGAGATAGGGAAGGATTTGAAAAGGTATAAGGAAACTTTTGGGGATGACAACTATGTTCATTACCTTTACTACAGTAGATTTCAAGTATATATTTGTTCAATATGTACAATTTATTGAATATCAATTATACCTCAATAATTCTACTTTTTAAGATTTGAGGCAACATATTAAAAATAGCATAAAGAATATTTCAAATGGACCAGATCAGCCTATTAAAACCAATTCATTGTCACAGACACAATGAACTTTTAAGTATGAAGTAAGATACCTATGAGTTAACATAAATTTTGTAACCCTCTCTTGGTTTCCATGACTATTTGTTTGCTTTAAACTAAGAAAGTAGTCTCAAGAAATACTTCTTTCTAGACATTGATGATTTCTAAAATCAGAAATAATCTGACTATATAATCAGCAAAACACAGAAATCTGATAAAAGTCAACACAATGATACAAGGTAAGCAGAAAACTAAAAAGCATTAAATGCTACTTCTTATTTAATTCACTAACCACCTGCCATGCACCATTTTCCTATTTTGCTAATTATTTTAACTGTGATTTCCAAATCTGAAAAGTTAAACTGTAATTTAATGTCCTACTTACCAGCTGTTTTTCTTGTTTCTCTAAAGCTGCTCGATCTCTGACTATAGCCCTCTGTGTTCCTCGCAACTCTCGATTCTGTTCCTTTATCACATCTGAGAGAACCAAAGAAGAAACCTAAATTTACGGATGTGAAATATTCTTCAATATCATTTAAAATATTGAACTAAGAGACCATAACAAAAAGGAAACGTTGATTTAATGTTATATTTTTCTTCCACTTTAATATATTAAAAAATTAATTACATATTATAACATGGATTATAAATATTGAGAGCCGAATTGACAAATTCATATAAAGAACTGAGAAAAGCACAAATATACTATAGTTATGGCCCTGAAGCAAGGCCAGCAGATTGCTGTAGCTGCTGGTTTCAAACAGGAGCTTAAAGAGAATTCTTTCTGTGGTCTGTTGCCCATTTCAGAACTTTGGAAATGTAATGGTCAATTCATCAGAAAGAAATAGCAGGTGAGTATGGCGGACTTTAGGGGGGCTGCGGGGGAGGGACCCTGGCGCCTCAGGACCTGCACCACACAGTTGACTAGGGGTACCGGGACAACAGGGGGCTCCTCCCCTCTCTGGGGGGCGGCTGAGAGTGTGGCAGACTTTTGGCGGCCTGAAGGAGAGAGACCTTGGCGCATCGGGACCTGCACCGTGCAGTTGACTTGTGGTGCCGGGAGAACAAGGAACTCCTCCCCTCTCTGGGGGGGGTGGCTGTGATCCAGCAACTCCACTCCTAGATACTTACCCAAAAGAGCTGAAATACAAGAAACAAAATTTCGTACAAGCAAATGGTATTACACTAAAAATTTTCTGCACAGCAAAAGAAACATCAACAGAATGAAGAATAAAATATTTTCAAATTAGATATCTGACAAGGAATTGATATCCAGAATATATAAGGAACCGCAAAAACTTAATAGCAAAAGTAAGTAAATAAATAAAAATAGGGAATACACCTAAGCAAACATCTCAAAAACATACACAAATGGCTAACACATGTAAAAAAAAATCTCTTCATCAGTAATTATCACAAAAATACAAATTTAAAGCAGAATGACATGTCATTTCACTCCAGTAAGAACAGTTTTTATCAACAGAGATAATGGTGAGTATGCAGAGAAAACAAAAGTGTTATATATTACTAATAGAGATGTAAATTAGAATAGCTGGTATGGAAAACAGTATGGAACTTCTGCAAACAAATTAAAAATAGAACCAAGGTACAATCTAAGACTCTGGGTAAGCAGTCAAAGGAAGTAAAATCAGTATGCCAAAGAGACATCTGCATTTCCATGTTCAATGCAGCACTATATACAATAGACAAGAAAAGGAAACAATCTAATTGTCCATTAAATGATGAATAGATTTTGTTAAATGCGATAAAGCACACAATGGAATACTATTTACCCATATCAAAGAATGGGACTCTGTTATTTGGAACAACATGGAAAGAATTAAGAGTGAAAGTGAAAAAAACCAAACACAGAAAGTCAAGTACCATATGACCTTCCTCTTGTGGAATCTAACAAATGTTATTCTCACAGAGATTGAAATGTAAAGGGGTGACAAGAAGTGAGGAAAGATTGATTAATGGACACTAAATGACACTTACATAGGCACAAGAAGCTATTGTATGCTATGCATATTAGGTTGACTATAGATAAGAATTACTACACTTCATGCTTCAAAACATTAAAAGGCTTTTGAAGGTTTTCACCTAATGAAATGATGTTTGAGGAGGCAGATATATTTATCCTTATTTGAATATTATCTAGCATGCAATATATTGAAATTATCACACAGTACTTCATTATTATGTATAATTTTTATATATCAGTCAAAATAAATTGAAAAATATTGAAACAGGAACTTAAATACTTGTATATAAATATTGTGAATAGCACTATTCACAATTAAAAAAAAAAAAACAAAAGGCCATGAACCTAGATGAACAGGTAAGTAATTTTGGGCGTGTTCATCGAATGGAACATTAGTGAGCTATCCAAACAAATGAAATGCACAACATGGATGAATCTCAATTACATTATGTTAACTAAAAGAAGTCAGAAAAATCACAAATATTATGACTATATAATACTTATATAAAATACCATATCCAGAATAGATAAATCCATAAAAACAAAAGCAGTCAGAGCTAACCCTCCTATGTGAATGTACTAAAAGCTAGTGACTTCACTTTAAAATGGTTGATGACATATAAATTTCTCTACAAGAACAAGCCAAAAAAAGAGGAAGCCAATATCATCTCTAATTATAAATATAAATTATAAATCATAGCTATAATATGCTATCATAATTATAGTATTTAATAGTGTTACAGTTATATTCTTGATAAAATCAACTACAAGGGTTTCTGTATAAATGCCAGAGCTCCTGTATCTTACATATTGTATATGACATCTATATTCTCTTTATTTACCTTTTCAATTAATTTATATTGATAATCCTTTAGTGTTCATGATTTACTAAGGATGTATTCTATATGTCTCTTAAGTAAAGAAGGACCAGAATATGGTGCAAAAGCAAAGGCAATTCACCCCATTCCCTGAAAGTACAGGAAGTAACAGAAATTTAAGAGAAAAGGCATACAGAAGTATTCATATGCAAAACTTGGTAAAAATTACAGCACAGGGAAAAATAAAAGTTTAATTAACTACTAGCTCTTAATTACTTAGAAATTGTTTATTACATGAATATGCAATCACTAGTTTTTAAGGGGGAAATGTAGATTGTCACATTTATTATGCAGAGAATCCTTTAAAAATATCTATTAACACTTCCTAGATACCAATGTTTCATGGAGCATTGGTTATGATTCTAATATAAAACAAAATGATGCATTAGTTTGATAGTGTTAAATAAATACTATTGGAGGTCATTGTTTTGGATTAACTGTTTCATCTAGGGCCCAAAAAGTCCAGATTAGAATTCAAAATGCAATCATTTATACTAATATTCATCTATCTCGTAACAAATCAAAAACTACCAAGTTTCCTAAACAAGCCAATTTCTATAAATGAACTCTCAGTTTTAAAACCTTTGTAAAACAAGTAAACTAGAATAATGATACTGAGAGTAGACCTCAGTATCATTCACATGATGCAAGAGTTGTGGGGTCCAGGAGGCTATGAAGCATATTTGAAAGGGATGTCTACGAGGCAAGGAAAGAATCTCCTATGAAGGTTGTACACAAATCTGTGTGAATGAAACCACAGGTGTACTGAGGACCTCAGAAAGCTGGAGATACCAGGAACACAGAATGACTGTCAAGAAATGCTGTAGGCCATGAGTGGTGCCATCCCAAAAGAAAGGCAATGTGAGCTGCAACCAGCAAGTCCATACCAGACAGGATACCTAAGCCACCATATATATATCTCAAATACCAGATGTAGAGCTACAGAATTTAAATTTGCCCTGCTAAGGTTTGGTCTTACTTTGATCCTATTTCTTTCTGTCTCGTATTCCTCCTTCTGGAATAGGAATATTTACTCTCTGCTATTGTACCTTGGGATTATTTTACTTTAAATTTTTTTTACAAAGATTCACAGATAAGACTTTGCCTTAAATCTCAGAAGATACTTTTACTTTGGCTGTTCAAAAATTCTGCAACTTTTAAGACTTTCATGAAAGGGATATTGCATTTCTATTGTTCACAAGATAGTCTCATCATGTTAGGTAGAATTATTAACTTATTATTTGTTTCTTTGGAAAGTATAGCCTAAGGAGATATGTTTAGATATCAAGTTGCCCAAGGAATTAGCAAAGTACATTTCTGGGTATGTATGGATGTGTCTCAGAGGTATGGCCTTTGACACTGTCTCTGTTCCCAGCCCCTTCCTATCTGGCACCTTTCCTCAGCTGTGCTTCCTGGTAACTATTGTTACAGGCAGCTGAGTTAGTCAGAAATATTATAGGCAGTGAGATAGGACTAGGTCCTCAATAGAGCCAGTGCAGACACCTGGAAACTGCAGGGGAAGCTGAGGCCTCCTGCTGTGGGCCAGGCCTCAAGACAAAGGGCCAAACAAATGCACCCATATCCTGAGGGTTGACACCCTAACTAGTTCCCATCCCCCTCGCAAAGAGTCACAGCTCCAAGAATGCCAGCTGGTGACTTGCTTTCCCATTTGTCCCTAATGTAATCAATTTTACCTGAACTATTGATCTTATTGGCTAACTGTAGTTATGTCTCACCTTATACCCATCTGCCTTGTGAGTTCCCAGTCTTCCCCCACCTTGAACCCATGGTTTTAGTCTATAAAAGTCCCTGAAAAAGACAGAGTCCTTGGCAACCCACTCAGGACCCCTTCTGTCTCTCTTCAGACAGAAGCTTTCTTTCTCTCAGTAAATATATTTTACTCTTCACTTCCGTTGTTCCTAAAATTCATTCTTCAGTTTTAGAGAACAGGAGCTCGCGGACATAGTAGGTCGGGAGTTTCATTCCCCTATATCACTATGAATCAAGCAGTTTCATCACATTAAGTTCTCCTCCTTCATGATGTTTCTGTCTGACAGCCAGTAGACCACAGACTGATCCTCCTGTAATCATGAGAAAAATTAAACATCTCTTTCTTCACACTGGAGTTGTGGGTGCCTGCTACAGTGTCCCTGCAGTGGAAAGCTAACACACAAGTCAAGTATGATTTAAAAAAACAATATTTTTCTATTGGGTTTCTGTCACAAAGGATCTAAAATTCTTGGAGTGACAAGAATGATTTTTTTTTTTTGAGACTAACTACATTTTAATGGAAAACAAAATACAAAAATAATTCTTTCCAGAAAGTAGAAATACTTAATATTTTCCCCATACATTAGAACTGGCTTTATCCTCAGGGCAGTTTGACACGTGCTCGCACATTCAGGATTTACCGTGTGATGCGCTCACTGTAGGAGTGAGTGCTGCTTAAGGGTCACTCTGATCTAACACTAATTCTATCTTGTGACTTACTCCAAATCATTCTTCACCTTAATGGGTTTTTTAGTTTTGTTTTGTTTTTGATGGTGGTACTAGGGATTGAGCCCATGGCCTTGCACACGCTAGGCAAATGCACCACCACTAAGCTGTACCCCCATCCTACCATAATCATTCTTTTCAGGAGAAAGAATTATAGACAGAAAGAATCTTTCTTGAAAGGAATGACTTTTATTCACTCAGAACAAGCTCCTTTCCACCACATCTGAGTATATGTTAATATGGGAGCAGGGGATCCATAATATAGAGGAGTTAAGTATCAAAAAGACCAAACATTTAATAAAGTCTCACCTTGTCTCTGTAATTCTGGGGAATGAAACTTTTGAAGATTGGGTTATTAATATCTTAACCAAAGAGATTCAGAACTTCACAACTGGTAAAAACATGCATGTGTTAGGAAGGTGATACCCAAAGAGGGTGTGGGAGCTCTGTGCCCCCTCCTCTGCCTATGTATCTCTTCCATTTGGTTGTTCCTGCGTGATATAATACAACAGAAACAGGGTCCGGGGGTTTTTAGCTCAGTGGCGTAAGTGCCTGCTTGGCAAACACGAGGTCGTGAGTTGGATCCCTGGCACAAAACAAAAAACAAAACAAAACAAAACAAAACAAAATAGAAACAGTAAATGCACCACTTTCCTAAATTCTAAGAGTTATTCTGGCAAACTATCAGCCCTGACATGTAAGCTGTAGGAACACCTGAAGTGTAGGTGGCAAACTGGGACTTCTAAGTGCATCTGAAGTGGACAGTCCCATGAGAGAAAGGACTAACCTTAGAATTTTGGATAGTGTCAGAATTAAAATGTATTGTTGGATACTCAGTTGGGGTCTAAGACTCAGACAGTACAGAGTAGAAGTGTTACCAAAACAAATTTATCATGACAAAACTGAACAGGAAATCTAATCATAATAGGTTTTATTCTACTTTTCAATTTTATTTAACTATGTATATATTCACTGTCACTGTATATTATAGAAGCAAAATAAAGAAAATTAACTACTGTATGTTCTATAGCCTCATAGCTGTTAATAAGACTTATTAATATTTAAACAGTTCCAAGCTATAAACTCAAAGAACTTAATGTTACATACTAAAACATAATGACAACACTTTAAAACATATTATGGTAAGTAGGAAAAGACATTAAAACATCGTTTTATATGAAACAACAGGAATAGCCTATAAAACAAATCATTCTTCAATTTTTTTAAAGCAATCCTTATGTTAAACTTGCATATAACGACTCGTTTGCTAATAATTCAGACTGAATAGTATAAATAAAGCTGAGACATTTTTAGCGTTTTTAAGCACAGGTTTATTTTCCAGTAGATTTATTTCTTACTAGGTTTCACTTCATCCTAAGAATACAAGCTCTTCAACAGTAAGAAACACACATGAAAAGAAAAGAAAAGCTCTGAGATGCCAAGAACCAGAAGATGAAGGGGAAAAGAAATGAGAGTGCTTAATGAACAACAAAATAACGAAACACTGCTTCACATTCTTAAATGTTAAAACCTTAACTTAAATCCCATTCCTACTTCCTACAACATTGTACCCTGTTGTACCCAGGAACACCTGAAGTGTAGGTGGCAAACTGGGACTTCTAAGTGGCATGGGCTAGAGAAGTAACCTTGCACAAAATGAGGGATGGAATCTTGCAAAGGGCAGTTTGCAAAGGAATGGTTCCTATTACAAGCAGAAAATTATACAGGAATTAGCCGATTATGTCAATAATCAATATGTCCACTGTAGAAAGATATCTATCATGGTTTGGATTTTACTATCAAATTATCAGTCATTATCAGTCACAAAAGACCAAATACACCCATATCCTGAGGTTTAATATTCTAAATAGAGTTGTAAACTCTAATCTAAAAGTAACAATTACTTCTTATGGAACGTCTTCCTATCCCAAAGCTTTCCCTGAGTCATATTATCCCACCCATCTTACCTAAAGCCAATGTAAAAATGATAATATTTTTGTTGCCTGTTATTTTCATTATAAAAATAAACCTACCTCTAAGCAGTGACCATTCCCAATTGCTCTCTAGCCTAGCTGCTGGAAGGTGCAGAAACCTGTCCCATGACCTGGTATTTTCCCAGCTACCAAAAACCATTTTATTTCAGAGATTCCTTGGTCTCAAGAGTTTTGATTTAACAATATATATTTGTCTGTGTATATCCCTATTTTAGTTCATAATAAATACTATTATTTAGTAGTAATTTAAATGAGTACAATCATATATATTGAAATGTAAAAAGATTTGACTAACAGGCATATTAAACATGTTCCTTTGAAATATATAATAAAATCTATTCACTATCAAGAATGATGACTGATAATTTGATAGTAAAATCCAAGCCATGATAGATATCTTTCTACAGTGGACATATTGATTATTGACATAATCGGCTAATTCCTGTATAATTTTCTGCTTGTAATAGGAACCATTCCTTTGCAAACTGCCCTTTGCAAGATTCCATCCCTCATTTTGTGCAAGGTTACTTCTCTAGCCCATGCCCCTTGCAAGGACTGAATCTTCTCCCTTTTTGTCTGGCATCCTGAATTCTACAGAGAAACCATACCTATACAATTAGAATGTTAACTGATAAATAAGCTTTCTTTCTTTATAGAATCCAGAACATGTGGTGCCTTTAAAACATGTGTACTGTTTCTTCTCTATTTCAATTCTGTGCAATACATGGGAAAACAAAGGAAAAAAAACATGTAAATTACTATGAGGTTTAACTATCACAAAAGTAATTTGCCTATTTAAAGAAAATAATACAGGAAATAGCTCCAAAAGGTCAACTGTGATGCTTTGGCAAAAGAATACAAGGAGGTACAGTATAAGCCCTATATGCCAAATATCTGCTGAGTATGCAGATAATGATCTGCTTAGTATGTAGCTTTTCCTTTCCACTATTTCAGTTCATATCTCTTCCCTCCCTGTAAAACCTCTCATACAGACCTGAGGTCCCCAAGATGAAGCTTTGAGGATAGCCCCTCCATCTTCCCAGGCCCATTCCTGAATATTCCTGATTCCTTCCTACCATCCCTGGGCTCCTGAGTATTAGTTTCCAGCACTAAAGAGCTTCAACCTGGGTCCAACAACATGCTTTCTTTCCCCTATTTACCATTTCAGTCAAGACAATGACAGAAACATACACAGAACTATTAACACCCAGAGGAGATGGAGCATACGGAACCTGTCCAGATTCTTTCTGTAGGAGTAAAAAAAAAAAAGTCCTAACATAAATATATATTTTCCATTGCCTCTACCATGTGGGACTACTGTGAAGCATTTCACAACAGGTAGTAATGTCATAACAGAAAACTTTCAAACTGAAAATGTCAGTGGTAGATGGATCTGATATTGTTGCAGGCAACTGAGTTAGTTAGAAATATTATAATCAGGGAGACAGCGCTGGGTCCTTGATAGAGCCAGTATAGACACCTGGCAACTTCAGGGGAGACTGACACCTCCTGCTGTGGGCCAGGCCTCAAGACAAAAGACCAAATACACCCATATCCTGAGGTTTAATATTCTAAATAGTTTCCTATCACCCTGAGCAAGCCTAGAGTCACCATCCAACACCCTAGGGATGAGTCACTGCTCCTTAAGAATGCCCGCTTTCTATGTGACTCGCTTCCCCATTTGTCCCTAATGTAATCAATTTTAACTGAACTATTGATCTTATTGACTAACCAGTTATGTCCCACCTTATGCCCATCTGCTTTGTGAGTTCCCAGTTTTCCCCCACCTTGAACCCATCTTGACCCATGGTTTTACTCTATAAAAGTCTCTGAAAAAGACAGAGTCCTTGGCAACCCGCTCAGGATCCCCTTCCGTCTCTCTTCAGATAGAAGCTTTCTTTCTCTCAATAAATATAATCTACTCTTAATGTCCGGTGTTCCTAAAATCCATTGTTTGATTTCAAAGAACAGGAACTCTTTGCAGACATAGTAGGTTGGGATTTTTATTTCTCTATATCAATATAGTATGCTCTGTCATTATTCATTTCGTGATACACAAAGGACCTGAAGGCTGCCTTCCCACCACTCTCCTAGCCCAAGATAACAGAGAAGGCCACGTTGGCCAGCTCCATGGTGGGCATTAAACATCTATCTCAAGCTTTTCAGAGTCTTATACTAGAAATACCCAGGCCTGCATTGCAATAACAAGTTTAGGGATTTAGGCTTTACATATTAAAAGACATTGACTGCAAAGGTCTTTCTGCCTCCTTTGCTTCTAAGTCAATTAGATTTGTTTACAGAATGAAAAGTCAAAATACAAAATGTAAAAACAAAACACAAAGAGTCATACAGGTGTTCCGGCCCTAGCTCACTAGAATTCTCAGCTGAGATTTGAGGTCAAGCCCCAAGTTGGATTATTAGCTTATTTACCTGTACCTTCTTTACTTATATAAAATTTGCATATCTGAGTATTAAAGTCAAAAGTAATCATCAACTATAAGTATGAGCATTCATTAATTTGTGAGTAATATAATAGAGTACCTTTCTTTCAGGGAAAGGGAAGAGGCCTGTCTCAACCCTAAAGCACAGTCCAAAACTAGTCTCAGAAGTGCTGAGACACATCAGGTATATCACATCACTCACAGGGATTCAACTTGCCTGGAGACAAAAGTGCTCTATAATACACCGTGTTCTGTGATTTACTCTAAGATCATAAGGGAGTTCTCAATCTAACAGACAATGTTTTCTCCTTTTAAATGAGTCTCTTTGGGAAAAATCATTTTATTTCTGCAATTTTACTGCCAAAGTTATCCTGATTCTAACCATCCCACAAATTGAGTTAGAAATATAAAATGTTCTGCTATATAAGAAGTTTCTACTTGAGACTTCACCAGCCTTCTTTGCAACAGCTGCATCAGCATAAAAACTGTGGCTATCAAGGCACCATCATTTGCATTAGACAAACTCTAATTAAAGCTATGGTTAGAAGAAAAATCAGGAGTATGAGTTCAAGCTAAATTAGGCACAATAGAGCTCATCAGTGAACAATACAGTGGAAAGGGGTCCTGGCTGTATGTGAGAATGTAGCACCTTCTAGCACTGACAAACAAAACACTACAGTGAAGGTGTATAGCTAGCAAACACTAGCTCTGAAACCAACTGTTGAGGGGCAGCAGTAAAATGGCAGTGAGAAGGCGAGTGAGAAGGAATCAGAATTTGATAAGCACACCACATTTGTTTCTTGGATTTTAAAAATGGTTTAACAGAGAACATTATCCACTTCATTAACAAGTTTTAATAGGCAGCAAAGAAAAACAAAAACAAAAACAAAAAAAGGGGAAACAAAACAATTGCTTTGGTTAAAGAACAATCAAGAAATAGGTCAAAGTTGAAAAAAGAGCAATATCTGTTCAAGGAAAGAGATGGAATTCTAAAGAGATTGGGAGAGTCAAGCCATAGCAATCTAAGAGGAAAAGCATTTGATTCTGGTTGTTTTTTCCCACTAGTGGGTCTCAAAAGCCATTCAAGCCCTGAGGAATTCATCCAAACAAAGTTATTATCATTAAAATGTTTGTGTTACGAGCTGAGAAATGGTTTAGAAATCAGTAAGTATCATTAAACATTTGATTCTCTTTTGCTCTTGGGTATGAGCACAGTGACAGAAAAAAACACAGATGGAAGAAATTTTCATATAGAAATATCTGTTCTAAAAGTATGGAAAAATGTTCTGAAAAGTGTACTGCACTTCTGAATCTCACAATTATTTTTCTTTAGTGTGCCAGGAATGTAGGATCAAACAAATTAACATGTGAGTTTTTAAATATTGAAAATAATAAAGCACCAACAGGACACATATTATTCTGGATTCCATATATATCACTATAAAAATGTTTTAGTTTATTCTGGGAAAAGGAGAAAAACTTATTACAGACTATAGATTATATAGATTGTAAATTTTATTTCCCCTCGATGCTTTAGAAATCTGATACCATAAGTGACTTCTCAATGAGGGAATTTATTCAATTAGACAAAACCATACAGACTCTGAACTCTGGACAACCAGCATATGTGATTATCATCCTAAAATGCAAAGATCAAGAAGCTTTGTTCCTTTTCTTTCCTAACTGTCAAATTATCTACAAACTTATACTCAGTCTCACAGTGAATGGCAATAACATAGACTACAGTAAGTTCTGGATACCCAATAGCCTCCACTACTAAACAAAAGTAGCAAAAGCTATTTTTTGAGCGGTATGGTCTCAAAATTATAAATGAGTGCAGAGACATTTTTACATATACCAAGACTCAAATCAATATGTAATGTTGGGAAGAAAATAAGCATAATCTAATTTTGGAAATGAGAAGAATTTACTGTGGTTCTAGTGAATGCACAGGAACACAAGGAATGTTACATTTAGGTGGCATCACAGAAGATTTCCTGGAAAAGGAAAAGATCTGAGATAGTACAAGGTAACTAAAGGAAAGGAAAATGATGATTCTAGATGCATGGGCATCGTAAGAAAAATGTGTCAGGATGTAAAAGAGTTTGATATATAATATACTGACGAATAGAAAAGCATTATTGCTGGACTGTAAAATAGCCAGAGATGTGGCTAGCAAGGACAAAAGGCAGATCAAAGTCAACCACATATGTATTACTAAAAACTCAAACTTGATCCTGATGGTATTGCTGGGGTACAATTACAATGTAAGAACACATTCATGAAGTTATAAACTTACAGGTATTTCATGATCAACTAAAGGTCTCTGCCCAAGTTTCTGTTCTGCTGCTTCTGCTGAATTCAATTGACCTTGACATGTTCAAAGCCCAGCTGGGTATCTCAGATGAGCACTGATTCAGAGTAATTGTCTACACTTTAAGGCATCCTGGCCTAGTCAAGGACACCCTGGAAGGGCACCCTCCCTGGAATGTTTCTATATTATGGTAATGCCTATAAGTCTCCTCCCCTTGTTCCTTAAGTGTTTCTATATTATGAAAAACAATTCCTTTGCTTTAACAAAGCTGTTAAGAACTACTCTGCCTGTCAACATATGATTCAATGCATGTAAACAATTATATAATGTTTTGTCATTTGCTTTGTACCTCCACTTCTAAATTCTATATAAACTAAGCTCTCTGTAAAGTCAGTACTGTTGCCTTTGTGGAATTATCCTGCAACAGTCCGCTGGCATGAAATTTCAACAGTCTGTTAGAATAAAGATTAAACACTGTCTTTGCTGCCTTTTTTATTTGCTCGGTGGAAAGTCTTCCTTTTGATTTGGTTTGGTTTGGCTTAGGAATTTTCTCACAACAGTATCAGAGATTCAATGACAAGCTTTACATTAAGGAGGAGCATAGTAGTCAGTTTTGGGTTTTAGGCACATCAATCACACAACCAATTTTCTGAATAAAGGATCAAAAAACTGAAGCTTCAGGAAAGAAAATCAGAAAGTGATGGCAAACCTTTTAGACCTTTCGATAATAACAAACAGCCAGCTGCAGAATGTGCACCACAGTTTCACCACCACTGCTTTAGTACATTGCAAAAAAGTAGGTTGTGAATTAAAGCAATGAGTTGCAGGGCAGAGGACAGTAGTATGTATCTTACATTTAGGTGCCAAAAAAATACCAAGATTTGATAATTAGTGACACTTCATAATTCATTGAAGCTAGAGAACCAAAATCTAGTAATGCCAACACCACAAGAAAACCCTTGGAAAATGATTTAAAGATGATGAATTCTGCTTGGGATCTCTACATGCTTTAAGACATTTACACACAGATATTCCGCAAATTGTTTTCTTAAACAAATAAAACAAAAATCTATAGATAGAAATTTGGGATACACAGCACTTAAACTGTAACTAAAAGTGGTTAGAAGATTGCCCAGGTAGCCCACAAAAAAACGATAAAAAAAGGTAGGTGTACAAAAGAAAGAAAAACTCTCAATTAAAAGAAAAGTGACCAAAAAGTAATCTGAGGAGAATTAGGAGTATTAAGTCATGAAGATGAAAGAGAATTTTAAAGAAGAAATTATTGTCATAAGCAAATATAAAATACAGCTCCAAGAGAACACTAAGCTGAGCATATTACAGCACTTCTGCAATCCCAACACTTGGTGGAGCTGAGTCAGGAGTATTACAAGGCCAGTTTGGACTACATAATAATCTTGTCTCAACAACAACAAAAATAAAAAAATAATGCTAAAACTGGCCACAGAATCTGACGTTAGAAGTCAATGATTATTACACAAGATCTCACTGCACAATAAGCAAAACAAACTTTTGAAGAATGGAAGATGGGAGGGGCTTCTGAGAAATATAATGAAGAAAGGAAACATGGCTATTCCTTCAAAAGACTGCACAGTGATTCCTAACAAATGCTAGGATACCGGGAAAGTTCAGGAAAATGAGGCTATTTATTATAGTCCTCCACCACAGAATGTAAAGTTCTATCACTAATTCCAAGACAAGAGTTTAGTATAAAAACAAAAGATAAATAATGAATACAGAATCCCCATGAACTTAAAAAGAGTACCAAATTAAACTGTGAAATGGGATTTATCTCTAATAAGAAAATAAAGAACAATGAAAATTTTAAGGAATAAGGCTTTAGCTCCGTCACTTAGTACCTAAATGATTTGGGGCAAGTTACTTCTTTGCCTCTCAGTTTCCTCATCTATAAAATGGGGCATAATAGTATTTGTCTCATAACCTTTACGAGAATTAAGATAATGAATGAAAAATTCCCAATACTAGCAAAAAAATAGTACTAGCTTAGAATAGAACCTCAAGTTTATTTCCATTGAGTATATCAGATAAAGAGTATAAAATGCTTAAAGAACTTTTTTTGCAATGCCAGAGATCAACTCAGGGCCTACAACTAGGAAAGTGTTCTACCTCTGAGCTATACTTCCAGCTCCAGAAGTGCACTTTCTAAAAGGCATGGAAAGCTGGGCATGTACAACAAGTCTTTATCATATCCTGATTTAAGGTTCATTTTAGCTTCAATAAATAATCTCATAATGGGGGTAGGAACTATAGATAAACATTGCATATGTGTACCTCACAAGTCAGTAAAAGGAAAAGTACGTACTTAATTATAATTTCAAATTGGTAAAAACTGATCTATTCAATGGCACTGAGATACACCTTTCATTAATTTCTGTAACCAAGTCCACACTGTAGAGACTTCTTTGTGTCAATAATAAATTAATCATAACTTGGAATAGTAGTAAGGGCTGTAATGTTGTCTCCTTTTTTAATTTACACATGAAGCAACCTTTAATGATATAGTATATAACTCTCCCAGCCATTCCAAAGAGACAAAAAGATTCAATTATTCCCCAGATATATAAGCAGTTACATATTTCCCTTATATATCAGAATTTCATTACTGCTGGAACAGATAAAAAGTCAGCATTCAGTAAAGATTTCATGATCGATAATCAACAAGCCCAAGGATCTGAGAGAAATGCATAACAGTACATTAAATTTCATAAATATATAGCCTCATTACTGCTAAAGTAACTGCTGTCAACTTCTAAAGAAAACAAACCTTCCTTTTAATAAAACAAGGAGTAAAAACATCAGTAAAGCTGCTTTAAAATAATGAAAATACTACACAGATCTAATGTAATTAAAATGTGAGAATATGATTTACATTGAGAAGTTAATTTAAGAAAACATCAAATATGCTCCCTGATAGTTACAGGAAATGTACATAGTGGCTAAATTTACATACAGAAATGTCACACATAGATCTTTAATTCAGTGGCATGGTTGACAGCAACAGTCAACACTTTTTCAAAATATATCTATTCAGCAAAAATATTTATCTTGAATGGATTAAGTCAATTGCAAATGAATATACAGTTAAATATTCTTAAGGCACATCTTCATTGTCATTTCTTTCTCTCTGGGTTCTCCACACTTCCAGTATAACAGTTATTCAATTTCCAAAAGCATCAGGAAGCACAGACCTGAGATTTACTTCAGAAAACATCAGACAGATACTAAGCAATTAAAACTAGCTTGCTTGTTTGGATTTTACAGTTTAAGAGAAATGCAATTTATGACATTAATGTAAGATGAAACCATTTATTTCTGTTTAGCAACTTTTCACTATATAAAACTAATCAAGAAAAAAATCTCAATATACAGAACTCAAGCACTAAAAAAAGAAACCTTTCCTCTGGAGTACTATACAGTAACAGTGTGATAATCCTGGTATTGAAGCATCGAAAAAAAACAAAATGTCATGTCAGAGATTAACAGCATTCTCAGAGAAAACACATAAAATTCTTTTGACATGGCTAAATTACTTTATAAACAGAAAATGAGTAGTACTTCCAGGTATTGTCAATGGTACTTCTCAGTAGTCAATAAATTGAAAAAAAACCCAATCACTCCAAATAAGAAAAATGCATTATTCTGTGTGACAAATTATGGATAAAACAACATTATGCACTGAAATGAAAGGCACAAGTCACAGGATAAAGACGATGTCTTTGTTATCCTTCCCAAAATAATTCTGCTGGCAATGGAACAGTCAACACAAAGGAATGAAGGAGTTATCCCCAAGTCAGGACTGAGCACTGTACCAATCACTGTTAGCTACCACTGCTCCTTTTGTGGCAGGATTACTCTCACAAAGAAGTGATTCTTTGGTTGAACCAGGAACAACCTAGACTCAACATGTAATGGGAATAGATTGTTCAATAACTTGAATGAATTTAATACCTGGTAAAATATTAAAATCAATCAGTGTTATACAATATACATTAATGCATTGCATAGGAACACCGTAAAACTTGTACATTTCAGTACATTCACTTCTTTTAAATGTTGGAAACAATGTAAATGCCTTTAACATGTAAACTTTCATGAAAAAATATATTCCACATCTACTTTAGCAATATCCATTATGAAAAATAAATTGGTCGCTTCCCTGTGATTGATTTTCTTTTTCTCCTGGAGTGAAACATTTGTTTCATGTCTCCACCGATGGGATGTTCCTAAAGGCACAAGCGGCTCAAACCCAAATTCATTTTGGGACTGGAGTCTCCTATCCCTCCCCCACCCAAACACACAGGTTTCCCGTTTAAATGCCTGGGAGTAATACATCTCCAAACCAAAGGATCAACAAACCAAGAAGAAATCAACAAGAAATTCATCAAATCACCAAGTCTAATGATACTCAAGGGTCATAAGTACCCAGCCTCCTCAAGATGCTGGCATCTCGCTAAAGAAACCTGAGGTGAGGGGCGGGAGGGCGCTGCAGCAGGATGGCGAGGCAGAGAGACTGGGGAGGGTGCCAGACCGGGACACCGGGAAGCGCAGAAGTGACGCGGCCGGCGGTCACCTGTGGGGCCACTTGTCCAGCCCCGCCCCCTGAGACCGCAGCCCAAATCGCTGCCGGAAGCCCCCTAAACACTCCGGGAAGAAGCAGAACGGAGCCTTGTCAAGCCGGCCTGACACTCACCGTCCACGGTTTTCTTCTTGAAGAGAGACGCCATGGTCAGGGGCCGCGCCCGGGCGGTCCGGCTCGGCCCGGTCCGACCCGAGACTGGAAAAAGAGAAGCGGGAAAGGACAGGCCTTAAGAGGGCTCGAGGGGGCGGAGAGGATGGGCAGGAAGAAGAGGGTAGGGTCTCCAGGAAGGACCCACGGAGAGCGCGTATCCGCGAGGCCACCGCAGGCGCTCGCCGGGAGCTCAGGTGACCGGGAACTAAGACACTTTTTGGAGAAGTCACTTCTAGGCGGCGCCTGCGCATTCGGCGCGTACGCGTGCGCACTGCGCCTGTGAAGCCGTTGCCGCTGCCCTCACTTCACCGGCTGCCCGCTCCGCTCGCCTGCTCAGTGGCGGTCGGAGAGACTTCGGCATTCCGCGTTAGTGGAACGCACGATGCCGCAGGCGATGGCCAAGGCTTCGGTGCTACTGTTCCGTGCTGACTGCGAACACACATAAGCATTGCCTAGCGCTTTCCTCCTTGCCCTTGGGTTAGCTGAAATTAAGGGTTGCCAGGGTCCGGGAAAGGTGTGAGTCTTTCCGCAACCTTCTGGACCCTTTCTGAGTTGATTTGTTTACCGTCCCGTTGCTGTAAGTACGACTTCTTTTTTAGGCCAATCAGTAACGAGCGGTGGGAAGGCAGAGTACGGTGCACCAGGTGTAGGTGAAGTTCGCGCCCTTGATTTCCCGGCCCCGCCTGCGCAGCCGGGGTGGTTCAGCAGCGGCCCTGGACGCCAGCTATGGCCACCTGCTGTGGGGTCCTGAGGTCTGGCGCTGGGGTTAGCTCCGGGAGAAAGGTATAGGGAGCAAGGTTCTAAGGCAATGCTTTTCTTGGCTGGAACCGTAAATAAAATTCATACGCAACTTGTATGCACGCCAAAATGTCTCCAGCGCTATTGCTCGTTTTCTTGTAATTACTCAGGAAAAATTCATTGCTCTACAGTGGACCTATTAGAATGTGACACAACTGTATATTGCTATGTGAGAGGCAAAAAAATCGTATTAAAAGAAAAGCATACTGAATCATTTAAAGAATCCTTGTATATCTGTAAGTATGAATAATACTGTTGTATGTTTATAAATACCTGACTCTTTAAATGTATTGTTTCAGTAGTTAGAAGATTAATTTTTCTATAAACTTGTTTCATCCCAGTGTACTGCTTGGCAACACTACCTTCCGCAGGGTAAAAATAATAGCTGTGCCCGGGGTGTACCTTAGGGGTTAGTGAGTGCTTGACATTCACAAGCCCTAGGTTTAATTCTTAGTGTCAAAATATAATAACAGTAATAGCATTTTTAGCTTACTATGATTTGTGATACAGAAGACATGCCAATACTAATGTTACTATTATTTATACCTGTATTTATGAATCATGTCTCAAGCATTTTTAAGTATTTGAGATCATCAGATTTGAATTCCCTTTCTTTTTCCTTAGTAAGATACCGTGCAGCCACTGACAAGAAAACTTTCTCAGAATAGCGATAGTATACAAGGTAGAGTTGTCTTACTTCTCAAGTTATTCAGATGTTGTGGGAAGGTAAAGTTAGGAAACATTAGAGGCAAATGTAACCAAGGAAACGGTTAAAACAGTCAGGACATCCAAGGCCTAGCCTTTCCTGGAGTAAGCATTAAGGCAGAAAAGCATGGTGGCCCTGCTGCCTTATAAATGAATAGCTTAGAGCTGTGCTTGAATGCACGAGAGGCAATAAGCTGTTATGTGTATGTGTAGGAATGTTTCTCCCTGCTGCAGTCACCCTTGTTTTATTATTCCTACATGATCCCCCCCACTGACCCAATTGTAACAGTTGGGAAAATGCCAAAATACTTAGCAGCAACCATATGGAAGAACCTCCAAAAGTGCACAGCAGGAGCTACAGACAGGACTCCTTCATTACAATAAAGATAAAATAGAAATATGTAGTACTTAAAACTTAGCACTCAAATAGCTTGGTTCTCCCATATTTTGAAGCTAGCTGACTACCAGCTGATAGGCACAGGTCTGACTGGCTTCCTTTCAGATTAATTGATGGCTAAACTACAGCACTTATTTTACCTCTTATGTAAAAGGCAAGTTGTATTTAAATGTAGCTGATATTTTGGAACACTAAGAAGCTGTAAACTAGTACACATTGCTATATTTATTCAAAACCACCACTGTCACGGCAATAAGTGGCGAATTGACACAAAATTCACTGACAAAAATGGCCAAAAATTCACTGAATCACTAAGATATGTATAAGCATAGAGTAAATTAAATTTTTTTTAAATATCATTAAGAAACAACAAACTAATATCCCATGTGACCCAACTATCTTTTTCCATATTGCACAGTGAAAAATGTTTATTACATAGCTGATAACACATATCATGCTATATGTTGGGGAAATATTAGTGAAGATACAGGTGCAGTCCTTTTTCCCTTTTACTTACCTTCCTACCAATTTCTCTGTTTTCTCACTCAAGTGTCCATCATATAAACACGGGCTTTGACTCAGTAAGACAAAGTAGTTCTTCAGACCAGAGATGTTATGACATGGGATGTGAGATGTGGGAACCAATGAATTCAAGTCTGAAGTGTTCAAGGAGTAAGTTTCACAGACAGAATTCCTCTGAAGAATTATAACCTTAGTTAAAATATCTCATGTTCCTTTAAAGCCTGAAATTGTGACTAAAAGAGGTTAAGCCAAATACCTTGGTGTATGATGCTTCATACCCTACAGATAATACTACTAAATCTTGTTGGCAAACTTTTTAAAATACGGTGAAAAATCACATAGCATTTCACCACTTGGGATCATCCCAATTCAGGTAGCTTTCCTCTCTCTTCCACTTCTTTACCACCTCCCTTGCTTTGCTGCTTTTATTCTTAGCTACCATATTCTTATTTCAGTATAGCAGAGAGATCCTCTTAAATTGAGAATTAAATCATGTTATTCGGTTCCTCAAAAATGTAACAATGTGTTCTCAGTTAATATGTCTGAAACCACACACACACACACACACACACACACACACATACATACACCCTTGTCCTAGTTATTAAATTTATGTTATGCATTCATTAAATGTCCAAATTTCAGCATTAGGTTACTGTCCTCATTTTCCCATTATTTCCACCCAGAATCATAGTATTCTGCAATGTATAATCATTCTTGTTCTATATACTGTATTTCTGATAACGCCTGTGTGATTCCTTTAGCAATTTTGAAAATTGTGTTCTTTGTATAGCATCATTTCGTTAAGTAAAACTTTTAGCATGTTAGTAAACAAATTCATATTCAATCTTTTCCAGTCTTATTCTTTATTAGTGGATAACTTTAATCCAAATACGGAACTTTTTGTACATCATGTAGAGACATTCACCTTTGTGTTGATTCACTTATAAACACTGAGGTATCATAACTATCTATGAATTTATTTGCATTTAAAAATGAAGATTTTTTTAAAACTTTCCTTTTGTAAGTCCATTGTGAGGTTTTTTGTTTGTCTGTTTGTTTGTTGGTAATCTTTAGTGAGACGCAAACTGTTTTATTGATGGATGGTACAATATGCCTATGTTATATTTTATCAGTTATAGTGAGTAGATAATTAAAACATGGGTTAACTTTGGCATAATTCATTCTTGGGGAAACAAGAGTCAGTATAAATGTTTAAGATTTTCTTTTCAAACATTAATATATTTTAATCATATAATATTGCTTTCTGAAGTGTTTTGTAGCAAAGTTTCCTTCTCTTTGAAAACTGTAATGTTTGCCATTTTCCAGCCTCTGATTGTCTTTGCTTAGAATTTGAAGAGATTCTGTTTTCTGCTCTGCTGGCTTTTAGAGTCAGGCCACATCATGGTGAAGCGTGCTGACTGTGGACCGACTGTTGCATCTATGTTAGGGTCAGCAACGATGTAGCTATTAGAGCCCAAGGATTAGTCAGTGAAGCTCTTCTTGTTGTTTCATCACATCTGAGATAGATTAGTTTTTCCCTTATACAACTGTGCTAAGGATCAGATGAGCTAATATAAGAAACTCAAAGTAGCATCTAATTTATAATATCTTAGTCCATTTGTGCTGCTCTAAAAAATACCATAGACTAGGTAATTTATAAAGAGTACAAACTTATGTCTCACAGAGTCTGGCAAGTCAAATATCAAGGCATTGGCATATTATGGCTTGTACCTGGATATGCCCCAAAACCTCAGGTAGTCACAGGTGGGGCATTTTCGATTTAGGGTGCATGAATATGGAGTCAGGGTATGATACTGGGACTAACGGTATGTGGGAAATAAATGGGTTTAGCATAGTTCCAGGTGTGGATAATAGAAATCCCACCCTGGGTGTGGGTGGCAGCCATCAATGATTCTTTAGCCTGGATAAAATATGAAAAGAGAAGAGGAAGGTAGGCTCCTGCTACTGCCAGCTGTCTTCTCCTTGCCATGCCATGAACCGTTTTTCCTCTGCGGTGCCCCTGTGGTATGCAACCCTGCCTTGGAACCAGCTAACTGTGGACTGAAACCTCTGTAAACTGTGAGCCAAAATAAACCTGTCCTCTTTTAATTTGTGGGTGTTGGGTATTTGGTCTCAGCAATGAGAAAAGTAACTAAAACAGGCATTTTTGCTGTCTGGTGAGGACTGCTCTCTATTTCTAAAATGGCCCCTGTTGTCGTATCATTCAGGAGGGAATAATGCTCTGCTCCCATGTGATGGAAAGGACAAAGGCAAAATTGGAAGGCAGCTCTCTGGAATCTTTTTCATAAAGACAGTAATCCCACTTGTGCAAACTGTGTCTTCATGGCTTACCTCCTAAAGGCCTCACTTCTTAATATTACATTTGTAATCAAGTTTCAATATATGCATTTGAATTCAGTCCATAGCATAGTAAGCACTAAAAGGTTCCAAGATCTTAGTTTGTAGATTTTCTCGAGTTGTCTCTTTACTCTGAAATTCACTCTTCTATAATAAAGAAAATATGAACTGAAGACTTTCTGATTTTGGTCATCTTATGTTTTTACTTGACGTACATCAGCTGTACCTCCCCAAAGCTCATTTCTTTCTCTTTAAAAAATAATCTGTTTTTATTGTTTTTATTATTTTTCCCAAGAGCAGATCTAGGTGAATAGGGTTTTCTAGAGAAACAGGATCAGTAAGAACATACACAATGATATTTCAGTTCACAAATGCTTTTGTTTGTGAACAGTTTGGTTTGTAAACAGAAGTGTTTGACAAAATTTGTTTTTGTTTGCAAACTCTGCATGGAATGACAAACACAACCTTGGCCACCAACATAAATGTGACCATCTTTTCCAGAACCATAGAACTAATTAATTTGTGAACCAAGGTACCACTACATATATTTTTATAAAGTATCTAAAATTAGGCAAGAAGATTTCTTAGGTTTATGGGATCAGAGGCACAATAGTCCCCAGTGGCCATTTGCACCCTCCAAAGCCAGAAGATCCAGTACCCCCTCACTCTAAGAAGCCTGAGGCCACAGCACACAGCGATAATGAATACAGTGCCAATCTGAAGCCAAAGGCCTGCAGTTCCTTAGACAGTTGCTGTTGTGAGTCTGGGTTGAAAGACTGCAGTGAAGCTAGAGTCTGTCGTACACAGCCAAAGGCAGTTGCAAAAGATGCCCCCATCAAACAGAAGAGAGATTTTAAAATGCAGGTGCTTCCCTTTTCTTTCTGTCTGGGCTGCGGACCTATTAGATATGGCGCCCCATAATCCAGCTAGGTCTTCTCTTGTTGGTCAGCCTCTGGGCCAGTTGTCCCCTCCTCCCACAGACTTCTTAACCTGCTAGGTATCTTCTAATTGAAACAAGTTCACAATCGCAATTAATGATCACAGTTTGTTAGAGAAATATGTATCTAACATTGATGTTTATTAAAATAAAAGGATCCACTACAGGTTTATGTTAATCTTTTTTCTCAGCTCCAAATCTTAAATTCTTTGTGTAAATATAAAAAGTATTATCAGTCCACGCAATAGTTTTATTATTAGATCATAAATACATCATAGTAAAAACAATGCAATAACATTTTAATATTACCTATGTTTCAACATTTTAACAACAGAATGTCATAATTTATGGAGTCACTTATATTGACTCCATAAACTTAATTTCAAGATTCCATATATGTACATCTGAAAGGTAGCCAGCAGTATCTATCTCCATGAACAGCGCAACTCTGACAAGCCTGTTTCTAAGACACTACATAGTTCTGGCAGTGACAGATAAGAACTTAATGTGCATGTTTGCATGTACTTTTTTTTTTTTTTTTCAATCTCCCACTTTCATTTAGGTTCAAATTTGGGCACACTGTAAACTCTTTTACTACTTTACTAACTACTTTATACTATCATCTGATTTATATTTTAACAAAGGTACTATACAAACCATGGTTATTCATAAACAAAAATAATAACCACACCTTTAATTTATACATCACTTAAAAATTTATTTGGAGCTGTAGAAATTTAGCACAGAAAAAGTCATCATTTTAAAGATCAGTCACTTCTTTCATGTGTCTTAATCAATTGAGAATGTATAATAACACAGACTGTCAATGAGAAACAGCACTGTATTGCTCAGAATTCCAGAGGCTGTGAAGTTCGCCATCAAGATGCCCCAGGCTCTGTGTGTGATATGCAGACTCTGTGCCTCTCATATGCCTGGAGCAGGGAACAAGTTCAGGCTTCTTTCATAAGGAAAAATGATCCATCCATGGGGATAAAACTTCATGACCTATTCATGTTCCAAGGTTTCCATTTGTTAACATCATTATAGTGTAAATTACATTTCAACATAGAAACTTGATGCGGGCAAAAACATACAGATCATAAGAAAATGTAAGCAATCCACACAGACACACCATAGCTTGAACACATTGCATAGTTAATAAGGAACTGAACCAAATACTATGTGAGAACACATTCCTTCCCTTCTGTCCCTGATCCTTGCTTTCCTTTCCCTTCTTTTTCTTTTTTCCATCTATTTCTTTTTGTTTTATTGACTAAGTTGGAGCATGATAATCAGCATATAATTTCTGTCCAACTGTCAATAACTTCATTATGTGTGGGACAGAATTTAATGCAGTCATACTTCCTACCTAACCATGTAGGTTGTTTGTCAGTGTCCTCACTGTGTCTGGGTTGGTTATGTGCTCAGAGGACAGGTGAAGAGGGTGCACATATCTAAGGTTGCTGTGTTCAACATTTAGACACAAAAGCATACAAGGCTTGGTTTCAGGGAAAGGCTAGATAAAAGAAGCCCTTATGTACCTTCCTCTTCTGCCTCCCATCCCTTCTCAGTATTAGTACTGAGCACCTAGTCTTTGATGCCAGTTTTTTAGTTTCTACAAACATAGAGCAAGAAGTCTGTCTTTATTCTTTCTGACTAAAAGATAATGATCAAAGAAGATTACATCAAATGATATATCTAATTTGTACACATTTTAAGAAAAATAATCTGTGGAACATTTTTCCACCTTTCAGTATTCAAGCTTTAAAATTTGAACTTTTCTTGAAATTACTGCATCTATACCTTTAACTATTTCAGAAATTTATGCCATGTTTCTGCCACATCTTGCTTTTAAAAATATATGCCATAAAGAATGAGTCAGACTACTGAGACACTTACTCAATGAAAAGCTAAATGAGCACCCTAAATGTGTGCAGCTGCACATCATTGGTTTTATAGTCTGAAAGACTTCATGTGTTATCTGCTCTGTGTAGCAACATGATCCTTTTTGAAAAATAAACTAAACTTTGCCCTGAATTCCTCTTAGTGTTAATAGGAGTTGCACATGAGTAAATCAAAAGCGAATTTGTACCCCCTGGCACAACAGAACATATGTATATATTTGCTCTTCAATTTAGTGAAGACTGTAGAATGCAAAAATACTACCATACAAAATAGAAATGAGCTTAAACTTGGGGATAATGGGTTTGGTTGTTCAATAAAATAAAACTATAATAGCTATTACACTTTATATTTTAAATGAATAGAAATTAGAAGAAGCTCTAGATGTTACATTTTAATAAATTAGTAAGGATGTATAATTTATTAAGACAAAAACACTGCCTTTTCTATACAAATAAGGTGACCTTTTATAATGATACCCATTTCAAGCTACATTAAAATGGCCTCCTCATTTTTTTTACTCAGTCATGTAACAAATGCTTATATAGAACCTACTAGGAAATATATAGTGATATTTAGATATTCTAAGGTATCTAAAAATGATATATACGTGAGTATGTTCTACAGAATTTAAAAATCTTATTTCTGTTTTATTCTGTGAGAATAACAATTTAGGCTATAAACCATCATTCCAAAACTTGTAATAAAAATATTAAAATTTGAATATTACTTTTATATTATAAAAAATTAAGTAATCAGTGATAAACAAATACCTGAATATTCAGTTTATTGGAAATTTATAGATAAAATATATTTATTTCCAGTTGTGTGATTGCTGTCCACCTGAGAGTAACTTTTATAAAGTTCTTGCAATAATAAAATTAGCAATTCAGTGTTGTGATGGGCTAGACTATGTGTGAGATAAAAATTTATGTGGAAGTATTAAGATAGTCGCTACCAAGTTAAAAAAGTGTATATTTCCAATAAGGAATAATAACTACTCACAAAAAATTACTTGTGCTATGAAAATTGAATTTGTAGTTCAAAATAGCAAGTTGAACTTTTATGTCAGAGCAGGCTTTATGAGTTACAAAAGTTTTGTTTTGTTTTTTGGCACTAGTTACTACATTTGGAAATGTGGGGAGTTTCAGGTACCAGTCTGAGTTTATTTAAAATAGGATATTGATTTATAAGTGAAGCTATTTTGAAATTCTCCCCACCTCTTTCTTAAATATCTTCCTTGGTTTCTACGAAAATTGATGCTCTAGCAATTTTCTACTGCTACTATAACACATCATAGCATGAATTTCAATTCTTTTTTTTTTTTTTTTTTTTTTTTTTGGTACCGGGGATCGAACTCACGACCTTACGCTTGCCAGGCAGGCGCTTAAGCCACTGAGCTAAATCCCCAGCGTATAGCATGAATTTCATTGCTTAAGTAATCTATATGCATTTCATTTTAGTGACAAAATGAGTCTCACTGAACTAAAATCAAAATTTAATCAGGGCTATGCTCCTTCTGGGATTTCTGAGACATCTTTTTCTTGCCTTTTCCAAAATCTAGAGATCAGCTGTATTGTTTGTTTCCTTTCCCCTTGTTCAATTTTCAGAGCTAGCAGCACACTAAAACTCTCACTGAATCTTTTTCTTTTCTTTCATATATATTTGGAATATATTAGGCCAAAGCAGATATTCTAGGAGACTTATTTTAAAATCAGCTCTTTACCAAGTATAATGGTTTAAATCTAAAATGTCAGTCAAAATGCTTATGTGTGGAAGGTGATTGGATCATAGAGATATTATATTCAGATTACTTCATTGCTGAGTGAAGTAACTAAATGTGCGGTTAGTAGGTGGGACCCAGTTGGAGGTGAATCACTGGGGCCATGACCTGAAAAAATATTTTTTTCCTGGCTCCTCCCTTTTCTCTCTGTGCTTCCTGGCTGACATAGAGGAGCACCTTTTACTTTTCTAAGCCTCTCTATCACTTCGTTTCTGCCTTTGAGCCAGGAATTTATGGACTGAAATCATGTAGCAAAATAAACCTCTTCTCCTTTATGTGGTGAGTGTTGGATTCTGTGTGTCAGTGATGGGAAAGTAACTCTTACGGTTTAGATCTAGAGTGTCACCTAAAAGCCTCATATGTTCCGAGATGGATGATTGGGTTATGAGTGTACTATCGCTCACCTCTTTTAGCAGGAGGAGCCTGTTTACATGTGTGTCACAGAAGATGTGACCTGGAAGGGTATATGCCCCTCCCCCCCCAACTCCTCTTTCTCAGCTTCCAATTCACTATTACAGGAGCAGCTTTCCTCCAACAGATCCCTCTACCATGCCTTTCCTGCTTTGAAGACAACCAACTACCAACTGAGTCTTCCTAAATCTATTAGTCAAGGTAAACTTCTCCTTTAAATTGTTAGTGGAGGCTGTTTCTTATAGGAACCAGGAAGTGACTCAGACAGTGACTAAGACAGATTTCAGCGCTAGATAAGTGAGATCATTGCTGTGACATACAAATAATCCAAGATGTCCTTGGAACTGGTATGTGGCAGGAATTTTGAAAGGTTTGGAGATGCTGGCTACTAAAAACCCTTGGTTGCTATAGGCCAAGCTTGATGGGAGATTTTAGTTGGAGCTCAGAAAATCAGAATGTTGATAGTAGTGCAGACAGTAAGGGCCAGGCTCAGAAAGTTTCAGTTGGAAAAAAAGGACTCAACTGATAGTCGGATTAGTGTCTATGTGTGTTATTCTCTGGAAAAAAAAAAGTTCTCTGTATTTTTCCCATGTCCTGAGACTTTGCATGAGGCTGAGATTAAAGGTAGTGAACTAATTAATTTCCCTTGGCAGAGGAAATTTCAAAGCAGCTCCATGTTCAGATTATAGTGTTGTTATTGCTGGTTGCCTTTAAACACATCTGCAGTGAAAATCAGGAGCAAATATTAAAGACAAAGGATGTGAAAAGCTTGCAATTTCAATGAAATGAAAGTGTCTACAAGGTAGAGACTATAAAGAATGTGGTTGCTGCAATGATTGGAGTTTAAAAAAAAATCCCGAGTACTTTGCATCAGGACTATAAAGCTTTCTTTCAGAAAGAGCTCCAGGGTTCCCTGCTCATTGAGGCAACAAGAGCAATATTTCCCTGAGTTCAGTCACTCATGGCTCCAAGGGAACCTGAATATGGCTAAATGTGCCAACAGACCTTGGCTTATCCATGTGGTGCTGGTTTTACAGTCATGCAGAATACAAGAGTTGTGTGGTCAGGGAAGTTCTCACTCGGATTTCAGAGGAAGCCTCCAGGAGGCCAGGAAGTCTACACCGGAGAGGGGCAGTGAAACTGCAAAAATGAAGTTGAAAGAGCAGTGAACACTCTTAAAAGTTGAGAATAATTCATGTAGCTTATTGAAGCTGTTCTATAAATACTAGAAGCCAGCCATTTGGTAAATGTCTTCTCATTCTAGTAGGTACATTTTGTCTAAGAACTTATCCTGCACATATTTTCTGTCATTTTATATGGGGATGTAGAAAAGTACTCATGGGTATTTTGATACAGATATTCTGATTTTGATGACGAAAGCTGACTTTAAGTCTGAAGCTTAATTGGGAAGAGATTAGATCTGCCAATAAAAAGAATGAACCAGATATGGGAATAGTATTATGAAGAACCTTGTATTTATTATTATTATTATTATTATTGAAACCTTGTACACAATTTGCTAAAGAAATTATTGAAACCTTGGAAGTTTGCTAAGGAAGTTATTGAAACCTTGTACACAATTTGCTAAGGAAATTTAAATATGATAAAAGCAAAACATGATACACATGTATGTGCAGATCATGATTCAATTTCTAAGCCACTAGGAACAGTTCTTAACTTTCACAGTTCTCTCATGCATCTGAGGTTATCCTTATTTGAGTGCTAGGGCAGAGTCTAGAAGAAAGTAGTAATATTTCTACTGGACACATTCTGTATTGCAGAAGAAAAACCATAAAAATAAAAAAGCAAACCTACAAATTCAAAATTATGGAGAGATTCAGATCTTCCAGAATGTGGTTTAAAAGCAAAAAATACAACAGGTTTTATTTAAAAAGAATGATTAGTGATTATATTTATAATATATGATCAGAAGCATTGGTCAGATTAATATATGGTTAATAAGAATCATTGTAATAATTAATTTGGTAATCCTACATTACAAGGAAAATGTACTTTTCCTATGTTTTACAAATAACTAGAATGTGGAAAACTAGATCTAAGCCCAGGGATATTTTACCTAGGGAAATTGGAGACTCCTTGGGTATCATAAATACAGCTTTCCATCTGCCTGAAACCGTTTAGGTGAAACATGCCTGAAGTCGGGGCTGGATCAGATGATCTCTGGGGGTCTCTTGCAGCCTTTTGGGTCTTTGTGAGAAATTTCTAATCAGCATGTTAATGAGTACTTTAAATTTGTATTCTTATTTCCTTGAAGATAATTACCAGCAACAGTAAGTGGAGAACAGTATTTCTATATGCCTATTTAAAAGAAGAAAAGAAAGAAACAGGAAAGGAAGAGAGAGGGAGGGAAGGAAAAGAGAAAGAAAGAAAGAGACAAAGAAGTTTCTGCTTGAAAGCAAAAAAAAAAAATTTTTTTTTTTAAAGAGGCAATAAAATGTGACCCAGTGGATATCAGAAAAAGCAATTACCTGGGAAGGTAACATGGCTCAGTGGTCTTGGTAGCATCTGAGAAAGTCCAAGGCTGTGCGTACTATTGCCTGTTCTTATGATGTCTTGCTGTGTGACCCAGGACAAGTCACTTGACCTTAGTCTCCTCATCTGAAAACACAAAAGCCCAGGAGTTGTGCTTGATTTCCTGACTAATATCAAGCTACATGAATTGAATGAAGAATGAATTTATCTTTGGTTTCATCACTGCTGCTGCAATGACAGATGGGAATCATAAGAATTAGATTAGTCCCTGTGCTTCATTAACTGACAGAAAAAAGTCTGAATAACCTGGGTGTTAAACTTGGTAAATGCTTTATGGATTCTTAATTTCACATACTTCATATGTAATGAAAATAGCAAAAATTTATTTGGATTTCTGCATTAGAAAAATCAATTGTGATATTATCCTGTGTGTTTGGCTTATCTAGTTATTCCAAATTGGCCCTCAAAGAAAAGGTATTAGGAAAACCCACACTTAAGTAGGCCAGTATCTCTTATTTTGCACTCTTTTTAAGAAGAAAACACCTTTTTGATAATATTGATATTAAACTTATGCATAACATGAAAGACTTCATTCTAAAATTGGCTAAATATTTGTGATACCTTTTAGAGAACAAAAATAATATTTCAAAAATGTATTAAAATGAATTGGAATTCTGAAACATCTTTGCAAGTGGCAATCTTTGAATACATATAATAAGTATCTTTGTTTTAATAAGTTATGTATTTTCATTACAATGAAAGAGTCTAATCTTTTCTGTAGTTGGCATTTTGATTTGAGTATGCAGCCTTTTGTTCATAAACATTAAAGACAGGGCAGGAATATCAGGAAATACTGCTCTCTTTGAGGTTTGGGGAATCATAAATTCTGGTTCTAACTCTGCTATTCAGCTTTTAGGTGTCATTATGCCTTTGTCTCACCATCTGTACCGTATGAATAATCATATTTTGCTAACTCACAGGTGTGCTGTAAAAGATAGGCAATAAAAAGTAACTGAACATGCAGAGATTTTCAAGACCAAGACAATAAGGATAACAAATAGTTAATAAGAGATACAAAGCAAACAGGTTAAGTTTCTAATGAAACTCCATGAGAATCAAATTTAACTTGAAATCAGAAAAATTTTCTAATGCTATTTGCCTACTTAAATTTTCACATAATTTTTCCTACTTCCAAATTTGGTGAGGAACAATAAAAAAGAAAAATATATCCTGCCTCTTCAGTAAGTCTGATAACTCTTACATGCAGGATCAGCTAATGGTAGACCTTCATTCTAAGTTTATGTGTTTGGCCCTGAAGCAAGGCCAGCAGACTGTCGTAGCTGCTGGTTTCAAACAGGAGCTTAAAGAGAATTCTTTTTGTGGTCTGTTGCCCATTTCAGAACTTTGGAAATGGAATGGTCAGTTCATCAGAAAGAAATAGCAGGTTAGTGTGGCAGACTTTTGGCGGCCCACAGGAGCGAGACCCTGGCGCCTTGGGACCTGCACCATGCGGTGTCTTGGGGTGCTGGGAGAACAAGGAGCTCCCCTCCCTCTCTGGGGGGGTGACTGTGAGAATGGCAGACTTTCGGTGGCCCACAGGAGGGAGACCCTGGCGCCTCAGGACCTGCACCATGCAGTTGTGAAAAGATTGGCTACGTTATTTAGTATGAACTCCCCATATGCAAAGATATGGACAACCATTTGGAAGAAAACAAGAGACAATATGAGAGATAGTGAAAATCTCTGGTTGTCTAGCTTTGAAATTTATGCTTTCTTATGTCCCATTCTGTTTTGTTTTGTTGGGTTTAATTTTATCCCCTTAAAAGTAAAAAAAAAATGTTTATGTAGTAATTAACATGGCTGACAACTTTAAGTAAAGAAGAGTATTCCTTACCTTAAAAACTGAGACTATAGAAACTATAAGGACTTAAAGAAATTCCTTTTAATCTCCTTGTCTTGACATTTATTAACATGGCACATGTGAAAGGCCCAGCAAGCCTTTGTGTCCCTCCTTTACAAATTTCAGATTTCAAAGACACCAGTTATAAATACCTAATTTAGGTCATATGTGTTCTATTCTTGAATATTCTGATACATTTAGAACAGAAAATTCATAATAGATATGAGTATTAAGCACTAACTTTTCTTATTAAAAGAATATTCCCATATATGGGAAAAATCATTTTGATTCAAGAAATAACCCTACTTGGTGACTTCTAAGAGGATATCACTGAATTGCAGTAATTTTTTGGCCTATAAAATAAAGCAAAGAAACTCATTTTCTCTTCAGTGTGGTTGAGAGGATATTTCCTATCAGCTACTGCCTAATAAACACCTTCAAAGTCTTAATTCCTGTACTCCATGAAGAAAATCAGAGTTTGAAAATAAAGAGTTAACAACAAATGATGTGTTTTCAAGTTCTTTCTTTTGTATCTCTGAGAGGATTTTGCTTTCCATATTATTACTACTTTCTTTCAACAAACTCCTTAGCTTTTTCCTTTTGTGAGACATAACCTTCTTACAAAATAAAATAAACAACACAAATAAGCTGTTTAGGCACCCAGGTTTGGTATTAGGAAAGTCAGAAGGAAAGAGCATTTCAAGGATGGGTAGTCAAAACTGTTAAAATCATGCACAGTGGATTAAAAAGTATGAAGCAGAGAAAAAGCCATTTTATTATGTGATTATCATTTATGACATTGAGAAATGCACTTTTGATTGCACATGAGCAGGATTTAAAATACATTGAGCTAAAAAGTAAGTCATGTTGAGAAGAAAGTGGGGGCAGCAAGTATAAAATACAATTCAATCTTTGAGATAAAATGAGAAGAAATCTCAGACACTTGAAATATAACCTCTCCATAATGCTTTAAAACTTCTTGTGTGTATAGCTCTAAGAATACTCTTTTAATTAGTGCTTCCAATCATGCATCACTTACAAAGACAAGAAACCTTGTTAGGTTTTACCCAAGGTTTCCTGTAGTCCATGCCCCCTAGCAGCTTGATGAGGTGTCTGAGTTATTTAATTATTCATTACTTTCTTTTTAACCCCCTTTTCCTGGTACATATTCTTGAAAGCCAATGGTATACTTTGAAGTTAAGGCAACTAATAGAGTTCATTTAAGACTACATCCTATCCTTAGTGTAAAATAGTTTAAAGCATTTGAATTGTTTTGAATGTAATACTGAAAATGCAAAATCTATTAATAGAATCAGGAAATATATATAGTGGAGATACAGTTATGAAAGATGGTGGCACTATTATTTTTCAAAGTGACCTCAAGCTTAGCTATGTCATAGTCATCTAGGGTGCTTATGTATGCACACAGATATGTCAGGCAAGGAGAAAGTATGGGGGGATTATCCTCAGAAAAGAAAAGGAATATGTTTGCCTGGGAGATGTAAGCAAAGAAAAAAATCCATTTATAAGGATGGTCTTTGGGAAGAAAGTAGCCACATGAGTACTTTAGTAGCTTACTTTTGATGCTGTAATCCTCTAATATAGGAACCAAAGTGACCTGTTGAGAGAGATAGTAAATGGGTGAAGTTGTCACTCAAGAAACACTACAAATTTTAGAATGGTCATTGTGTTGAATTCCCTAGGAACCAATGCTATTTTGTTGTTTAGAAGGCATGATTTTTTTCTACCATCTTAATAGCTGATGGTGACTAACAATCACTGCTGGTTAAATGTTGAGGTAAGTGGTATTTCCAGTACATATGGGAACCCTATTATGTCTGTTCATATTGTCACTTAAGTTGAATTATGTACATTTCTTAAAATGTCATCAAACAGATTCCTCTGTGATCTGGTACTGAAATAGTAAGATATCTTCTACTTAGAAGGGCATGAACACAAAGCAGTGGGGCATGAATTTAGGGTTAGTGAATGAAGATGAGGAATGAACACAATTAGATAATTTTCCACAAAGAACAAATTTTAATTAGATCTACAAATTGAAAGTATTCATATACTTATTATTGAGATGCTTGTCAAAAATTGGCAAGTACGTACCAAGAAATAAAACTATAGGCAAGTGATATTGCTTACACAGACTATGTCAGAACAGACTGTGAAATTCAAAAGCAATGAGAAGCTGGTGTTTTTAATTCAACTGTAGCACAGAATTATTTGTAAAGTGTTTGACAATCATTTGTCAGAAAATTCCAGGTAATTGAATAGTAGTATTTTTAACTTTTGGCAGTATATGATTCAATTGAGAGCAATTAATGTAAGTGTGGCCAAATGGAAAAGGCCCATGAATCTTGGAGCAGTTTGACATATGTCACAATTATCTTATCAAAACTAAAGGTATAAAAATGGTCATTAACAGGGATGAAGAAAGGCAATGCTATTGCAGTGAGGTTGTGCATAACTGTCAATGGTTAAACACACTTTCTATTTTTTAAACATATTTCTGTGTTGAATTTTTAACCTCAAAATAGTTCTGGAAAATGTCTCCCCTCAAATGTTGCTCTGTATTTGTGCACACACATGAGCGCGCGCACACACACACACACACATGCATGCACACACGAGCACAAAGAGGTAATGGCTGAGCTGATAGACTGGATATACATTACCCAAAATAGACACCTAGGATCAATTTCTAAGTGTTAATATTTTGCTTTTTGATTTAGTTAGTAGACCTCCATCAGCTGTTTAAGATAACATCATTAGAAACTGTGAAAAAAAAAGAAACTATGTAGTTGTCGCTGTCACTATAAGTGGACAAAAGCATCCTTATAGTTTTCAATCAACCAACCTTTTTCTAAAGACCATTGGAGGAAGATCAGGAATCCTTTTTGTTGAAAGAAAACTATCTCTTCACATCTACAGATAATAGTCACTAAAGGCCTGACATTAAATCCTACAGAGTAAGAGTCTAATACTAAAATTAGATGGGGGTAGACAGGAAGTGCTTGAATTATCTTTGGCACATCTCTGTAACCTGAAAATTCCAATATAAAAAATGATTTTGTAAAAAAAGAAACAGTTAAAAGATATATATGCACCAAAAAGAAATACCTGCAAAGAAGAAAATAACTGGTAGAAAAACAGTCACAGATGACCAAGTGAAAAATAGATTCAAGACACTGGGACTGAAGATATGAGTATATTTTAGGAATTTTATAACCATTGAAGTTGAGACACAGAAAAGTCATGTAACTTGCCCAAGTAATGTAGTTTGCTTATATTTATCTTAATATGTGTGCATAAAAGATTTACTACATTCAAATAAATCTAAAAAGTTATTTCTGTAAGTGACAAACTTTATAAAATGTGAGTTTTAGGAAAGCATTATGTCATAACTTAATTGGGAGCATTTTTCCCTGTTTCAGGAAGACAAAAATAATGATGCTTCTGAATATTTATTGCATCTTAGGTTACATGAAGCACCATATATGAATTTTTGTTATGTGCCACTCATCTTTCTTTTCAGTACTTCAGATTCATCCCTTTGTACATTTGTAGTGAGTAACAACTTCATTCTACGAATTCTGCTAAAAACTAGTAATAAATAGTTTTAATGAGGCACCAGCTTGTGCTAAAAGTGTTCACAATCTAGTTGGGGAGATAAGTAGAGGTAAATAATGATAATATAATGAAATAAGCACTGCAGTAAAGGTATATGTAAAATATTATTACTGGAGCATCTATAGGGAATTCATTGGCTCTGCCTTGGAGATTCTAGGAGTACTACACAGAGAATAAGAACTAAATCATGAAAAGTAGCTCATTAGACAAAGGGGAAAATAAAACATATTTTGAGCATAAGGAACAATGTATGTAAAGTGGTGATAAACCTTGAGTACTGAACAAAATGTGAAGATCTGTGTGGTAGAAACACAGGAAACTTACAGGGGTGAGCTGGAACCAGCCTTTCAGGGATCTTTCTTGCAATGATGAGGAGGTGGTTTTAATGGCAATTGCTAAAGAATTTTTTCCACAATTAGAAGTGTTTTATTTATTTTTATTTTGCTACAATATACATAAAATGCAGTTTTTCAGTTGTGAGTGTACAATTTTATAGCATTAAGTGCATTCATACTGTGTTAATAACATTTGATTTTGAGAAAATAATTTTGTAGAACATTAGATAAAATTAACTGAGTATTTCATTTGACTTAAGTGTCCAAAATTAGAACTAGAGACTGCCAGACAGAGACCATTAGGATAAAGTTTGCAGGAGGAAGATTGAGGAGAATATAAATGAGCTCTATTGTAAATATGTTATGTTTGATATACATGAGACACCTGTGTGAAGCCCTCCAATACATAACTGAAAATGTAGTTTAAAGCTCAGGGAAGATGTGGAACAAGAGTCATTAGCTTTGTTGAAATAAACTGTCTTAACACATAAGAATGTGAAGAAGATGGAATCAACATATAAGAATGTGAAGACAGTGGAACATAAGGATAGAACATAAGAACAATGGCATAAGAATGTGAAGACAATAGAACTTTGATGAGACCCAGAATTTAAGAGTTCTCTAGGAACAAAGAATAACAAATGACAATCAAGAAATAAGCAGAGAAAAGGCCGTAGGAGTCAGATATTATCAACATCAAATAAGAGACATATTTCAAGTGGCAAGAACATCTGACAGCATAAAATATTAATTTAAAAGTATCTATAATCATTGGATTTCACAATTAAGGAGGAAAATAGTAACTTTATTGTTTTTTATTTTTTAAGTAGTTTACATTTTTTTTTTCCGAACTCATGACAGCGCACTTGCAAGGCACACACCTATGCCGCTGAGCTAAATCCACAGCCCCGAAAATAGTAACTTTAGCAAGGGTGATTTATTTATTTTTTGGGGGACCAGGGATCAAACTCACCACCTCAAATATGCTTATGCCACTGAGTTAATTCCCCAGCCCTCAGGGTGATTAAATAAGACTGGGAGGAGGAAGTTACTAGCATAAGAGGATTACAGTAAGTGAAGAATAGTAGAAAAATAAATATGAAAAATAAGAATAATGGTGGATAATACTTATGTAGCACTTAGACCAGGTCAAATGTCGTATCAACTATTTTATAATATTATGCCACTGAACTCCTCAGCTACCTTCTCACCTTAGACATAAACATTTTACAAAATAAGAAACTCAGAATTACAGAAGTTATATGTCATGTCTAAGGACACATAGCCTTTTCTATCTTTCTTGAGTACTTGAATCAGATTTCTATCATTGTAAAATGCAATTGCAATGAGTCAATGGAGAGGAAGAGGGTTTCAAAGGAGGACAGGGGAATGGGAAAAAAAGAGGAATCAAATATATTATGTACAGGTACAAATTCCCTATGATGAATGTGATCATTGTGCATATCTAAATTGTACCAATGAACTTAATTAAAAAAAGAAGTAAATGAACATGCAGATCACAAACGTAAGCACAGTTCATTCTTTCAAGAAGTTTGGATACAAAGAAAGGTAAGGAAAGCAGTTCAGTCAGTAAGTGGAACAGGCAGCAATATGAAGGTAGGTTTTTGTTCTTGGTGCTATTGTTGCTCGTACGGGGAGAGCAGAGTTGTTTTAAAATGAGTAAGAGTCAAACAATCTGAACTAGATAAGTAAAACAAAATTCTTTGATGAAAGAGGGAAAGGGATAATGAGTGGAATGAGATCTCAGATCAAAGAGTAGTAATGCCAGCTCATGCGCCAAAGGTTTACTCTCTGAGAAGAGAAAACAGATCTAAGAAAGAGAGAAGAGAAAAAGATGTGTGATATTTTACACAGATAACTGAGTCTGGTTGAGATGTCATGGAAGTTTTGACTGATGTGCATCTTTTCTAATAGTTTGGCACATGGCTGAGGATTTGAAGAATCAACATTTAGAATAAATGTTTCAAGGAACTGGCAAAGGAACTAATTATAATAGCAATAATGGTGCACTTTAAAGTAGAAGTCATAACTTTGTGTGAATGCCAAGGGACATTTTAATGTGACTCATATATCCCAGTGTATGAGACACAGATAATAAAAAAGATTAAAGGTGGTGCTTGTATTGATCCATAAATATTAATTTGTTCTGAGAGTATTGTATAAAGATGAGAAAGGGAGAGAATTCTGGAAAGAGTTAAAATGCCGTAATGGTGAATTAGGCACATAGTTGCTAGACAGGTTAATTATTGAACTGCTAGCTGAGATAAATGAAAAACTATAGTGCAGAGAAGGAGACTGAGGAATATGAAATTATAAGTGGTTTGAGAATGCCAGAATTTCAGAGCTGAAGCTTTTGAGGGTGTTCCTGAGATATGGCTACTTTGAGTGGTACATCTTAAAAATGTTTTGCTAAAGGAGGATGAAAAACCACCACATTAAAGCCAGTGTTTGATAAATTGAGCAGGAGTTTTAAATAATTTGGAATTTTACTTGGAGTTAAGTAATTTTGACCCAGAAAAGTAAATCTTAAGAATAAAATTCCACCAAACACACAGAAATTCCTGTGTTTTGATTTCATTAAAATCTATCTTTCTCACTATTCTGAAATCAGTCTTTTTCTCACCTTGTAGTAATCCTACAGGGTGCAGTTCCTCTTTGATCCCAAGTTCTGATTCCTGTGGTTGCTATCCTGTTTCTAGAAACTTGTATTTCCTTCATGGTTAAATCTATGAGAATATCACATGGTTCTTTTCCTGAATGGTTAGTTTTTGTGTTCATGATCAGTCACTGATGACTGGCAATTATATTTGAGGAATTTTTTTTCACATTCTCATAGCTCTTAATTGCTGACACTGTGCTTACGTATTTGCAAAATGCACTCCATCAGCATTTATGTGACATTTTATTATTTCATCTCTTTTGTACTTTCTGCCCTCTGTCTTTAATTGTCGTGTAACTTAAAAAAAAAACTCATTATGTTGAGAAAGAAAAACAGCAGGTACATAAACAGATATCCAAACCTACTATTGTCATGTTAGGTAAGGTCAGAGTAGTAAGATGAGGGGGTTTCTTACTTTGTTGTAACTGGCTCATATTTCTGAATCTCAATCAAGAAATACAGAAGTACTTGAAAAGCAAAATCTACATGCAATCAGGTAAACTATACCTGTAAGTTTCCTTCAAAGTTCTCCGACTTTATGATTACTACTATGTGGCAATATGAACTTCTTGATCCAGTTCTAAGACTACTTATCTTAAAATATTTCCTGGTTTCTTCAGGTCTGGTTAATTATTTCCTTGTCTGTGTTCTTAAAGAATTCTGCTCATGTAGATCGTTTATCGTTTATCACCTCATGCTGCAAAATCTGTTTCTAGGTCTTCTTTGTTCTTACACTGACTCGTTTGAAGTTCGAAACTACTTTACTTACATTCACTAGCAACACAGAAAATGTGTTATATAATGTTTTATGTAATTTGAAACAAGTTTTCAAACACCTTTGTTACAGTAGAAAATATATGAAAAAAGTGTATAAATCCTAAGTGTTCAACTTGGTGATTCACAAAGTACATCCAGGTTTTATCATAAAGCAACCCACAGAATCACCCTCAGCGTCTTCTCACTTTGGGGCACCTCTCAGAGCTATGCCCACAATCTCTCAGTCACCCTCCCTTCTTCATGCCCCAAAGGGACCACACTCACACTTGTAATACCTTAAATTAACCTCATAGTAAACAATAAAAACAAATTACACTTTTTAAGTTTGTTTTTGACTAAATGGCCTTGTGATTTCCTTACTTTTTATTTATGTATATATGTGGAATGTTGTGTGGCTATATATATGGAAAAACACCAACTGATCATTTCCTGACTCGGGATAATTAAAGATAGATTATAGCAATAAACATATCCATGACATTAGTGATGTTTATCTCATTTGAGCATACAGGAAGATATGTATGATAACTGTCAATTATCTCTTCTTATTGTTTCAGGAAAATAAGAAGCAGGTATTTTACTTATCTCAACTGACATGTAATTTTTAAGCCAGAAATTTAGTGGTTGTTAGAGATGTGTTAACACCAAGTTCATTTGTTGAAATTTTAATGTTCAATATGATAGGACCTTTTTAGAGATAGAGAGGTACGTTCCTGGGTCAGGGTACTCATAATGGAAATGACACTAGTATTAGAAACACCAGACCCCCTCAGCTGCCCACAAGGAAGACACGTGAGCACACGTAACAAGAAGGGAACTATTAAAAAATCAGAAAAAGACTCAGGAGACACTAATCTTGGACTTCAAACCACCAAAATAGCAGGAAAATAAATTGCTATTCATTAAGCTGCCCAGGGAATGGCATTTTGGTTATGACACATGTAAGCAGAGTAAGACAAAGATATTAGAAATTTATATGTTTTACCATGAGTTTAGAAATACATTTTAGAAATGTATTTGTCAGTTTTTAATTTCCTAGAATGTATGTAGGAAATATATAAGAAGCCTTAGAACTATATTACTATATTTAGTATATGTATTGCTTTCTAACCAGCCAGGAATTGTGGCCCACACCTGTAAGGCTGGCACTTGGATATCTGAGGCAGGAGGATCCATGCAAGTTCCAGCTCAGCCTGGGCTGCGTTGTTTCAAAACAAACAATGGAAAAGAGAAAGAAATCAAATTTTATAATTGAGGGCTCAGTGATAGTTTCTTTTTCAAATGTTAATGATACAATTACAATATTATCTAATTTAGATAAGTTATTTTACTAAAAGCAAAGGTTCTATGTCAGGATTATTTCACCCCTAATTCCTTCCTGGAAAAGTGTTGGTTGTCACAGTTCACGCTGTGTATGTGGGATGTGAGCACTAACAAATTCCAATGGATAGAAAGGACCCTGCTAAAGGATAGAAAGGATGCTGCTGAATGTCCTCCAAAGCATAGGACAGCTCCTTACAACAAAGAACAACACAGCACTAAATAACAAGTGCCAATGTTGAAAAGCTCAATTTAAAGGAATTTCCATAGAAAACTGTTATCTTTTACACTGTACTGTTATTGGTTGGATTTTGCGCTGCCTAAACTTTAAAAGATAATAAATTCATGTTGTTTTTTTGTTTTGCTCTGCATTTCTAATGTCTAGGGGATTATTATTAATTTAAGGGATATTAAAATTAAAACACCTGGAGAAATTCAGAAACCGGAAATGTTCAAGCACCCTTTCTGTACATTCCATCTTCCAAATTTCAAGGAAGAATCTGCCTTGGTTTAAAAGTGCTTTGGACTATCTTTAGTATTGGATAGATATTATTGTTCACTACAATTATTATGAATATTTGTAATCCCCCAGATACACACTTTCCTTGTTAACACTGCTGAATTCTATTTCCAAAACTATGATACCATGATCTAAATTATATTTGCATTCTCTCTTGTGCAAATTAACAATACATGAAAACACCTTTTCTAGTGTAAAGGATACCAGACAGAGCTTACTTCCTAGAGCATGAGTTATGGAATAGTCATACATTTGAGAGCTGTGTTTGGCTTTTTAAAAATGGTGGTACATAAACGGTGACTCTTTTATATGACTTTGCCAAAGGTAAAATTCCAATCAATTGTGTCACTTTAGCAGAAAAATATTGCTATTTACCTATGATTTACACTAAGGCATGTATATTAGTAAAGAAGGAGAGGAGGAGAGAGGCAAAGGCGGGGCACCAGAGGAGACAGATTACACGGGGACTGTATACATTATCACCCTGAAGTCAGTGGGGGGAGGCTGCTAAATGCTCTTACAACTGTAATAGCCTATCTCATGTTAATTCTAGCCTGAAGCTTCCTGACGCTTCTTGTTCAGGGATAATGGGGGCAAAACTGCTCTCTCTCTTTTTCTGGTTGAACAGCAGATTTTTTTTCTCAAGGATGTCAAATAAATTAAGCAGTCTTTGCAAACAGCAAGACAAAAGCCTTTTGCTTTGTAGGAATTCCCAGTAATAACATGCAAGAGTTATTACCCTTGATACTTAGTGGATTTTTTAATGGCTAGCAATAATCGTTTTGATTGAATATTGGCTTATAATAGGCTTGTAAAGGAATTTAAGCACCCTTAACTGCTTTCAACCTTAGCTTCTCATGCCTAGGGAAAAATCCTTGAAACAATAGATCTTGTAGTCATTAGCATGAAAATATTTTATAAAAAATGGAAGTTAATACCTTTTGACCTCAGGAGTGAAGTCAGTTAAAATTGACTGGTTCTGTTAATTTTTAATAATTTATTACATTATTGATCCTCTCCTTCCATAGAGAAAATTATTCTATGATAAATTATAACTTAGCCTCCTTGTTTATTTACCTCTCTGTTTTGCTAACGTATTTCATGATATTCATAATTCTTGACATACAGATAAACTGGGATTTCATGAACTAATCAACATATTTCAGACTGCCTCAATCACCAGAGAAAAATATTGATATATTTAGTAAAAGAAACTAATACTGTTTGAAATATTAGAAAACAAGGTTGTTTTAATACTATTTTGTTTGATATTTATGTCTCCTCAAAGAGACGCCTTAAAAATTGTACTCTGCTTTACTAGACTTTGTGAGTAAAAGAGAAATACTCTAGGGGTTAATCTACTGAAAAATATGGGCAGTAATCCCACTCTGAGGCAATAGAATCCACAAAACTCAACTTCAGCAGCACAAATGGCCTGCAAGAGAAGCGAGTTTGAGGCTAGATTGGACTCTAAAGAATTATGAAAAATGATTTCTTATGTTGTTTTATCACTTCCTGTCTATCAGAGCTGCCTAGTATCAGTAATTGAAAAATATACTACTTGAGACCCTGGAGTCTTACTGCCCAAAGAATACCAAAGCACAAATCTATGGGGAAGACAGTTATAAATTTCAAGGTTTGTATCCACTACTCTTCTCCTGCTGTGAAGCTACTCTGGTAAAAATGATGGGCCACCTCAGATTGCCAGGAAATTTCTGTTATTATTGTTTTTAAGTCACTATAACAAGGACCTCTGAACTACTCTTGCTATCTTATTATATACAGTATAGTGTAATTTCTTTTATTTTTATTCATTGATGAGTTTGATTTTATTTATATGTGGGTGTTTCTGTGATTCTTCTTGTATCTTTACAACATTGAAAATATACAGTTCCTTCTTATATACATGTACAAAATTTACTAGTACATAAATTTTTTTAAGGTAAGAAGTAAGTCCTTTAACAATCCCTAAATATGCTCACATATTCTTGCACAGATTAAACAGACCAATTGAATTAATAATAAAAATCAAATTGGCTTTAAAAAAGCAATCTCTCATAATTTTAGAGTATATTTCTTGACTTTTATGTGCAAGTTAATGATGAGCCATAATCAGTAGAATGTCCAGGGCGAGCGACGCACTCAACATACTGGACTGAATGGAGGTTTAACCTTTTCCTTTATGATCACAAGGGCACCTTTGGTTCAAAGCACAACCAGCAGGGTTAGACAACCTGCTCACGGCATAAATTTAGCCAGTTGCCTTCAACTAGTTGGTATTACTATTTAAGTGGGCATTTGAAACTCACAGTAAATTTCAGATTGTCCATAACATCCATGTTAATGACAGATCATATGTCTTAACATTTTATTTCTCACCAGGCTTGCTTCCCCCACCCTACCTTAGTGGTATTATCTAGCTGTTCTTTAAGTACCTTAAGAGAACAAGCCCCCTTGTTCCTACCACATACCTCTTGCAATGTCTCAGGCCAGACTCTGCTGACACCTGCACTAATAACAGGATACATAATCTACTGTTAATCGTCTCTCCCACAGCTCAACTCCATTAGCTTGGATAATTGACTGTATGTATAACATTCATAAGCAGAAAAATGTGCTATAGAAAAATATGAGATGAATGAATTTTTACTTTATGTGAGTTTTGTGTGGTGTTAGACATTATACAGCTTCTGGAGTTTCAGGGGGAAGCATCTGCTTTTCCTTTGTTGGGGAAATCATTATGAATTTGGAACGAGGTTTGGCAAAAGGATTGAAATGTCGCTAAAATTTTTGTTTGAAAAGGCACTGAAGAAAGAAAATTTCAGTGGAAGAAAGTTATCCTATCATGAGTGAGAGGAGTGGAAGCACCAAATATTGATGAGAACTGGTGAAGAATAATAAGCATGACTTCCAGGGCTGCCTGGACTCTACGTGAATGCAGGGAAAACTGATCATCAACAAAAGTTGAGCAGGAAGTGCATAATCTTTCCTAACCATGTGACTCAACCCTACGGACCGCTCTTGAAAATGTTCTCTCTCCAAGATGGGTGGGTAGCCTCCTTAAATGGCTATCAAAATCAAGCATTGAATACTAAACAATTTCTTCTAGCAGTGAAGCAGTGACACTAGAATTTAAGCCAAGGGACCATGATGGCTGTGGATGCACTAGGATATGGCTTGCTATTTCTATCATTTGAACTGTTTCCTAAATTGTACCCTAGATTTGTGGTACATTAAGGAAAAACAATAAATATGCATATATGAAATAATCATTACAAGTCTACATTACCTTAAATATGTAAACAGTGCATATGGGGAGAATGAGAATGGAAATAAATTTGGTGTAGTTGCCAAAGAACTTCTTTAAAAGTCAAGCTATTTAAGGAATCCTTAGATTAGACAGGGTTAGAAAAATGTTCCACTGTAAGATAACAATGCGGCTTTTCCCTTTTTGTGTTACATTAAATTCACGCTTCAATTTTCATATTTTCAAGTCAGTTTTCACAATGATGACAAAGGATGTATCATCACGAGCGCTTTAGGTTACTTATTAAGACTACCTGACATATTACTTCTCAGGCTCTTGCCGGGGTGCTTTTGTTCTTTCATACCTCTGACGAATGTACAGAAGAAAAAGTGTAAGACATAGTTGTTTAGAGCTTTTTAAAAATTCAGATTGTATCGTGCTTTGCTCCATTTTACTGCAGTAGAAGTATGTAAAGCAGAAAGGTTTTCATTTGTGTTTCTGCTGACTTGCACATTTCACACAATGGGCCTTGTTATTAAGGACCTGATCATGGCCAGTGCAATTTGCAGCGTTAGCTAATTTTTGAAACTATTAGTGAATTTGAAATTAATTACAGACTATTTTGTGTTCATTAGTGTCCATGAAGGATTTTATGTCCGTTTGTTTGTTTTTAATTGAGGAGTGGGGACAAAATTAAAAAAAAAAAAGCTTTCTCTCAAGTGCAAAGATAAAGTGGTACAGTCTCTGACACAGTGACAATATATAGCAGTAAAGAATTGAATCCTATGATTTGGCAATGAGTGAACATGTGTTTTTATCCTATTTGCTATTTGTAGGTCTCAAAGCCTGGAATAACAGGAGCAGTGAAGTAAAGGAAATAGCACAATGTTGAAATTCCATGTACACTATTAAAAGGGTTAAAGTTCTAAATATTCCATATAATCAAATAATTTATTAGGTTTGTGAGGTTAATTGCTTACAGCTAAGCAACTTGTAGCTTAATTGCTTCTCATACTACACTAGAGTTCGAAATGTCTCTCTGGCCTCTATCCCCAAAGCAGGAAACCCAGCCTGAGGCACTGAAAGTGCTCTGCAGGAAACAGTAGGTAGCATAATTCAGCCATGTCAAATTAATGTAGCTATCCTGGGAAAATAGATAGCATAATGAAGGAAGAACGAGGACATTCAGGAGAGAGAGTCCTTCAGGAGAACATCCCTTAGGTTTCTATTTCTATGCAGAAAATGATTTGTTTACCATTAAAAATAATATCTTAGAAATTAATTTTGAGAGACTAGATTTACCTATTACATATGCATTCTTCTTTTGAATACCTGGTTGCTTCTCTGTTGTAACTAAGTTTCCAAAAGTTTGGAGTGTGATTATACATAACTTGAATAAGGAAATATTGAACTGAGCATTTTTGTGTGTGTGAAGCTCGATGAATAAATCTTCGTGTACACTAAGTCTGGGACAGCTCTTTGCTCCTGTGGTTTAAAGTCATCCTCCCCCTTGTTAGATGATAGATTATCAGCAGAGGAGAACAGCAGGTTTGTGTTCATAGTGATAGATAACAGGCTGAACAAGTTCAGTGTGCTTCTGAACTTCCTTGAACAGCCAGCCTCATCTCCTGAGACATTTAAAAATATACTGGGTAACAAAAGAGAAAATGCCCTTCCGGGAAGATCATTTCCTCTATGCATAGATAATCTGTCTTTTCAAGCTGTGCCTTTGTTTGAAAAGTGGAACTAATGATATACCAGCAGAAGTATGAGAGATTTTCTTTAAACTCACAAAAGAAAAGTTGAAGTGAAAGTAGAGAAAAGACAATTTGTCCTGTAGTTCAGCACAGCACAGGGGAGCCTTAGTCTCATTTATTCCAGTATGTCTGTCCCAGGGCACACTGAATGTTGTCTTTTAAGGACCACTTTTATAATCTACAAAGAAAAATAAGAACTGGAGGTAATTCATACCAATGCCTATGAAATGATCTAAGTTGGTAAATAGAATTTCACTTCTCTACAATTTAAGAAGTTATAGATTGGTATACTACGATGACACATTTGGAAATGATCATGAGAAATTCACCAAAATATACAAAGTGCTGATACAGGAGAAAACTCTTTCATCACCATTACAAAAATACTCAAAAGAACAGCTCTCAAACTGAGTTTCATCTGATTAATATAATTTCAAAAATTATGACTTTTCAAGTATTATAACTTTATTCCCAAAACAATCTTGGACACAAGGGCATAGATGATTAAAAAATAAAAACACAATGGAAAGCCATCTTCACCATTATTTGTTTTAATCAGCAATAGCAAATGAGATATGACCTGTTCCAGATATTTGAATTTCTTAATGTGTTATACTAAATAGATTGTTGCTCATATCATAATAGATTGGTCTCATTGCCTGGGGAGAGAAGAGTGCATTATAATTAAAATGTTGCCAGAAGGGTTACTAGAGAATATTTCCTTAGGTTCTTCAGTTCCTTTTGCCAGAGAGTTCATTGGTTTCACAAACATTTATTTGTTTCATTGAAGAAACTTCTCAGAGAGCTTGATGTTTTATTCTCCCCTCTAAGAGAAGGACTAGAGCATTTAATATTAGCTGTTCAAATACATTGTCTCTGAGGCTTAGAGGTTAGTTCTTTATTTCAAAGAACAAAATACTATAAATATATGTTATTAGATTTTGTGAATCTCAGAATATTGCATATAAAACATATTCTACAGAACTTTTTTTTTTTCATTTTGGGGGAAAGATTTTCATTTAAAAAAATCTGCAAAAGCATCTTTCCTTGATTCTTAAGACTGTCTTCCCCTCCATTTTTACTTTCCACAACTTTACTGAAGTCCAGATTCTTTGTCAGGAGTAAGAAAAGCTTTGTGGGGAAAGAGATACCTACTTTGTTCCAGTATCTCTGGGCCAGCTCTGTCCTCCCTCAGGGCTGGTGACTCGAGCACCTTACATGTAAGAAAGTTAATCGACAAGCACAGAGTACGTCTAGTGGTGGCATCCTTTGAATATGGTTGTTTGCTAATACTAATGCTCCCTGCCGAATCCTTTCCTAGATTCCTCAGTCCTGTCCCTTGTTGGGCTTCTCAGTCCAGGTGCCTCTGAGCTGGCCAATGTTGTCTTCAAACATTCTATTCCATTTATTCTTTCCTTCAGGTACTAGGACAACCAAAGGCCCACGCCTCTACCAGGGTCACATCAACCTACCAGGCCTTTACCTATACTAAACTTAAAAGGACTTTATGCTAATGTGGTACCATCTTACCCATGAGTCAGAGTGTAGCAATGACCTTCTTTCTGCCTTTGATGGAATCTGCTCCCCTAGCAACCTCTTACCTCTGCATTTGGTCTATTCCCTGTTGACTTCTATAGTGCCTCTCCTGTACCAGTTTCTGTATCTAACACAGTTCAAGGGCTATGTGTTTCCCTTAAAGATTGCACCGCTCAGTTTAGGTCTAGAAGGAAGAGGCACCCTTTCATATCTAGTGTGTGTACGTATTCAGCTGTAGAGGGAGGGTGTATGCTACTGCACTCTAAAAGTTTCTCTACAACCTCAAGAAGTGAGTTAACTTAGGCAGAGAATTGCAAATCTGGTTTTGCCACCATCTTAGTAACCATCTGGAGATAGTGCACCACCTAACTATGGAATGTGGCCAAAGATAGCATTTATTATTTTTTTTAGACTTTTTGGTAGCAACTGACTCACTGAATTCAAAATGAGTTATATCACAAAATCATTTTGCAGGTTTATATGAGTTTGGTTTTTACCTTGAAAACCATAAACTGTTACGTTAAGTGAATGCGATAAACAGCATTACATTTTAGGGATTTCATTGTACTAACAATGGCAAAGAGCCAGACTCTAGGGAGCTACTCAGGACATGGTTGCAGGCACATAGATATGTGATGCAACCTACGTCTCACCTAACAGGCAAGAACCCTGAGGTATAGCGAGCCTTCAGAGACATCAAAAAATTAGCATCTCTATGACTTGGCTACTTTTTATATACAGAGAATAAATGAGAGGAGTGCAAAGAAAAATTTTTGGGCTTTTGGCTGGAAATTTCTAGCAAGTAAACGTCATTAACAAAAAATATAGAAGAAGGAGCAAGCCTGGGTGAAAGATGGTGGTAAAAGCCCTACTAGTTCTATAGCAAAGACAAATATGCATTTATGCTTGTATGTATACATATAATTTATATTCACATAAACTGTATATTTTATAAATTTTCAACTAATTTTTCTGCTACTTTTATAAAGATTAAAGTTAAAAATTTTCACAAAGAAGCACAGCAATGAAGTGGCTTCTTGTAATTTTAAATAGGATTCTGGTTCATTGAATGAAAAGATAATGTTAAATATTATTTGTGCATTTCCATAAAAGTGAGCAGGGTCCTGTATATTCTTACATATACATTTCATCTAAAAATTAGAAGCATCAAACTGAAATGGGAACTTTATAATGTATTAATATACTGGAGTTTGAGAGACCATTCCTACAGAGCAGTTATAGAATGAGTACTTTTAAATGGACACAAATTTGTTTACTGTTTCAATAGCTATTCCCAATCAACAAATTTAAAGTAAGGAAAGGGAAAATTCTGGCTTACTGGAATCAACAGACTTTAGACTATAAATCTTGTGAATCAGTAATTAAATAGTTTGATTGAGTCATGACCAAAATATTTTGAGTTTCAGAAGCCAAGTTTGATGTCTGCTATTTGCATGATTTTATCTTCTGGTTAATATTATATAGCTAAGGTTTCATAGGCACGAATAAATATGTCAACAACTGGCAGATTATCAATTATAGGGCACAGTGTACTTGATTAGGCTATAGCTCAATTAAAAGATATGATACATTCCTAAGTTATCCAAAATAGCTCTAATACGGTTCATAAATGATCATATATCTTTGCTGCTACTCCCATCAAGAAGTAGCATCTATTCCTTTATTTCTAGAATATGGACTGGACTTATAAACTGCTCTGGCCAATAGAATTTTGGAGAAGTTGTGTTCTGTTTCTTATCGCAAGCATCAAGGGACCTTGAGTATTTTTCTCCTTCTCTCACTCTTGACTGCTGCGTGAACAAGCTTAGGCTGACCTGCAGCACGATGGCAAATAGTCTCATTGTCCTTTCCGCTGCATGTTAAATGACCAACGATAAGAAGCATACTAGACTATCCCTACTGAGTAGGCTCTTCCATCGCATCTGCTGACCACAGACATGTGCATGAAGCCTGCTAAGATCTACCAAGGGTAGCCCAAATGGGCAGGACCACTTAGCTAACCTGTACACTTATGAACCTTGATAAATGGTTGTTTAAGCCACTAAATTTTGGAGTTGTTTACACCATAGTAAAAGCTAACTAACATTAAATTTGCCGAAATCTTGGCTCTGAGATATTTATTAAGTGCTGGTTGCAAATAGTTAAATTATATCTGTATGAGTCAATATCTTAATCAGTTTTAGTACTTGTAGAACAGAATTTCACAGACTAAGTAATTTATAAGTAATAGAAACTTAATTTTCATGGTTCTGAGGGCTGGAAGTTTTAAGATAAAGGAGGTGGCATTTAGCAATTATCTATCGCTGTGCTATCCGATGGTGCAAGGTAGAAGAGAAAAAGTATGGGCGTGAGGGAGAAGGGGAGGGAACAAAATTGCTCATATACAGCAGACACATCATGGCCTAATCATGTCTCACTAAGTCCTATCTCCTTACACTGTTGCACTAGGGACACATTTCTAATATGTTGTTTTTGGAAGCAAACTCAGATCAGTTATTGGAATTAACAGCCAATTATCAGAATAAATCCAAAAAGGCAATATATAAACAAAACATCCGGAGTTCGCACAGTTTATAACTTTTATTTGTTTTGTTTATATTTATTATAACCTATGCTAATAACACATAAATTAATTTTAGTACTTTAACTTTAGAATCATATTTGACTATTAGAAGATTTAAACAATATTAATATTTTAAAGAAAGAGTGCTTGCTTTGGGAACACATATACTAATATTTTTAAAAAGAAAACAATTTCCTTCTTTTTTTGTTTTACACTTTAAAGCTTTATTTCAAAAATAGGAAACAAAATATTTTTGTTTACAATTGAACTATATTTTATTGTTAATATTTGATCACATAATGCTATGTGATCAAATCTTTCAACCTAAAATTAAGTTTATAGATATTAAGATTTAGAAAACAAATTCTCTCTCTCCCTCTCCCTTTCCCTTTGGCTTTTCCTCTCCTTCTCCCTCTCTCTGTCTCTGTCTCTGTCTCTGTCTCTGTCTCTGTCTCTCTCTCTGTCTCTCTTGCTTTCTTGCTCTCATCTCACTTATCTGTATATATACATAAGGATTTTCAAATACATTTTAAAAAGAAATAAACAGAAAATAATATGGTCACTACATGCTCTTCTGTTCCACTGTCTGTCCATCATTAGTGATTGAGATTTAGTTAATTTGTGTTGGGATCAGCGAAGAACACACTGTGACTAATTATCTAATCTATACCTCCAGGGTTTTAGTTCTGGTCTTTTGTTCAATTAACAATATTCACTCGCAAGACAAGCTCTTCTTTAACTTTCATAAAAAATTTTTACATCAACTAATAAACACAGCTTATTACATTGACTAATAAACACAGTTAGTGCTTATATTAATTGGCAAATTTTTTGAAGTTTTTTCAAAAAGTAATAGCCAGTATTGAAATGAGTATCTTATCTTTCAGAGGGAAAATTAAGTTTATTCATGATAAATTTGGGAATAGATGAAGACTGAGTATATTGTAAAATTATTTTTGAAGGAATCAAAAAGAATTTTATGGTTAATATAAATGCATCTTTGTGCATCTTTCCATTTTCAAGCTTAAAATAAACAAAGATAAGATAACCATAATGTACATATTCCTTTTTATTTTTAAGAAACATAATTTACTCATTGGTAGCCGCTGTAAAAAGTAGTCATGGATATCACCTTATTTAATTCTTGTAACAGCCCTATGGATACTTATACAATGCTCATGTTGCAAAGGCAAAGATTGAGAGATAAAGTTTATGACAAGGACAACTAAAGAAAATTGACCAAGTTTGTATGGTAATGAATAGCAAAAAATGAATTGAACCCAGGAAGTCTGGGTTTTATCAACTGCATGTTGATAAATATTACATAAACTATATTTTGTTCTTGGGTTCACCACACCATGGATATTGCTAAAAATTTGATTCCTTACTCCAGAAAAAGACACAATTTCTTTGGACAAACTACTACATAATTTCCCTAGAATAGTTTGTTTTTAGTTGCTCCTATGTTTTTTGTGATAGTGCAGGCACAATGCTCATATCTGAGCTTGCACAATTAAAGGCCTAAAAAGATGCTAGGTATCAGATGAAACCTGAAAATATCTTTGAAATACCTGCATATTTATTTCAACCAATGCTAGGTACAGTACTTGAATCATTACTATTATCTATTTTCTATATCATAGAATATATATATATGCATATATACATTGTTAAGATTAAATTTCATATCACTAAAAGCATTTCTAATACTTGATTTTCTAGTTGCCTAAAACTCAAAGTGAAGCAACAGATGGAGAGGAGGACACGGAGAGTTGCCAGGGGTGCTTGCTAATTAACCGATGCTATTCTGCACACCAGCACTGTATGTAAATTGTCAACTGCATATTAGATCTATCACTAATGTCATCCTTTATCTGCAGGCTATTTTCAGAAACTAGTACTTGCCCAAATATTAACCACTTCATTTAGTCTAAAGTGCAAAGGGGGCTTTTCTGAGCAGAAATGTATGGAGGTGGCAGTGAAATCCATAATTTAGTAATGCATCATGAATCCTTAAATTTCTCATTTAAATATTCTACTTTGTTGGCAAATATAGGTTCTTTTTCAAAAGTATAGCCATAAAATATTATCTGCAGGAAATAAAAAATTATTCTAATGTGGCATAACATCAAGTTATTATTTCTCTGTCAACTTTTAGCTATATTTTTCCTCAGGGCAACATTTCATGCTGTCATTATAAAATATTTTGACAGAACATAATTTCTGTAAACTAAATGCTCCAAGGTTTTTTTCTTTTTAAGATAAACTCAACTTTGTTGTGGAGAAATAAAACTGGCTCCTTTAAACGTAGTAAGCTATGTATACTAGGAAGAAATATGACATATCTAGATGAAATATAACAATGTTATTTGTAACAAGAGTCCTACAATATTCTCTCAAGAATACAGCACATTCTACAGATAAACATGCAAAATATATCCTTATGGTGGCTAGAAATATAAATGTAGGCATAATTATTACTGATAATTTTTTTTAAGTCAAGAGGCAGTGTTACGAAAATCAGGTATTTTGGCAACAAGTGTTTGCAGACTACACAGGGTAAAAGTAAGACATTTAAGAGTAAATTTGTGTGGCACAGAGACAATGGGGGAGGTATGCCTGTCTGTTCTGCAGTGTGGCGATAACAGCCTCATAACCCATATCTCTTCCTATGATTTGTTTCCATATTTGGGGCACTGAGAATAGAGTGAAGAAGAAAGAATGAAAAGATTTGCTCAACTTTAGGAAATTAAGTACTGCAAATACCTCAAGACAGGTTAAATAGATTATCGGTGTTCCAAAACATTTTTTTAACCAAGAGAATCTGTAGGGTAAAGTCAGTGTTGAACAGGACTTACTCTAAAGGCTCATGAAATTAAGATTAGGCAGAATGGTCAGTACAGGCAATATAAATTTGCTACAATATTCTGGGGATTAAGCAAAAAGAAAGTGGCCCTGATTCAAGGCCAGCAGATTGCTATAGCTGCTGGTTTCAAACAGGAGCCTAAAGAGAATTCTTTCTGTGGTCTGTTGGCCATTTCAGAACTTTGGAAATGGAATGGTCAATTCATCAGAAAGAAATAGCAGGTGAGTGTGGTAGACTTTCGGCGGCCCACAGGAGAGAGACCCTTGCACCTGGGGACTTGCACCATGCAGTGACTCGGAGTGCCGGGACAACAAGGAGCTCCTTCCCTCTCTGGGGGGTGGTTGTAAGCCTGCTGGCACATCAAACATCTCATGTCCTCCTGTCCCCCATCCCATGTGCCCCCCCCCACCCCTGCTTAGCAAGTGGGAGCCAGTGAACTGGACATCTTGTGAAAAGATTGGCTATGTTATTTAGTATGAACTCTTCATATGCAAAGATACGGACAACCATTTGGAAGAAAACAAAGAGACAATATGACAGATAGTGAAGATCTCTGTTGTCTAGCTTTGAAATTTATGCTTTCTTGTGTCCCATTCTGTTCTGTTTTGTTGTGTTTAATTTTAACCCGTTAAAATAAAATTTTAAAAAAAGTTACTTATCACAGTATGACTTTCTAAAGTAAGAACAGCAAGAAAGCAATGTAATTATAAAGAAAACTAAATTAATTGTAGGACAGCATAAAATGAGCCAATACAGTTATTAAAACTAAACTTTAATGATACTATGAATCATTTCTAATGATGGGGAAACATTCATAATATAAGATTAAACTGGAACTCAGGCTGCAACTTGATATAAAAATTGAATCTCTACCATGCAGCACACTCATTCAGGCCTCTGACCCATATGCTCAGAAACACAGCTTGGAAAGAAATGAGAATCAGAATTAATGACAGTTACCATGACAGAGGTGTTATCCTCAATCCTCCTTTCAGTTTGTATACCCGCAGACAACATGTCATTAAGTCCTGCCATAACCTCCTGAATGTCTTCATATAGCTTCTGACTTTGTCCTCTCCCCACCCTATCTTCTCCTATTTAGCAGAAATCCAAGTTCTCAGACTTTGTCTCTTGGTGTCTTGTATTTAACTATTAGAGGCCTGTGATTTAGCTCAGTGGCTCAAGCGCTTGCCTGGTAAGGAACACGTTTAACTATTGTCCTTGTCAAATTGTCACCCTATTCTCATCCTAGTCCTAATATGGTTTCTCCAGCATTCTCCAGATGACTTCTCTAAAAGACCTGTCCAATCATATCTCTTTATCACTTACCTGTCTAAAGCCCTTCAGAGTTCTGAGTGCATCCTGGACAATGACCATGCAGTAGACAAGGATCTTCATTAGCTGATTCCTGCCTCCTTTTCCAATTTAAAGCCTTCCCTTCCTTACCTGGAGTTTAACCACATTTTCCTCCCTTCAACAAGCCCTAATTGTTTGCATTTTTATGCCTTAGCCTCACTTACTAACCCACCTGGAATGTGTGTCAGAACCTATTGAACTTAATAAACCAGCATTTCAGTTTCTAACATTCAGGTAGAACTCTGCTTTCCCACTGATCCTTCTCTGACACTTTCTAGGATTTACATGAGCGTTTTTCTCTAGGTTCCCAGAACACCAACATCCTGATTTGGCACTTTCCCTGAGATATGATGATTGTTTACTTAGCAGTATCTTTCTCAGCAATTTAAACCTCTTTATGCCCAATATTAGAAAAGTATGTAGCACTTCAAACATTCTCATGATGTATATTGCCTTCACAAATATTTCTCAGCAGTATTTCTCTTCTGTGTATTTTCCTTTGAGTGGGTGTAACTCTGCTAAAATATATGAAGATTGCTAGTAAATGGTTGGAACAAAGGAGCTGTCTTTATGCAGCACTGCTTGGGCAGGTGTAATGGGAATCTCACCAAGGGGACTATTTTTCTGTAGTTTGCTTTAGTAATCTGATCTCCGAATTGACATTTCCGCGAGACTATATCGTACATAAACTGTTAATCTAGTGTTACTTAAGATATTCTATAAATCTTTGGGTTCATGGAAAAGAAATGTTTGAGATCGAATATGCACAGCAAATACTGAACATTACATTGTTTTGGAGAATGACAATGCATATGATTTTAAAAAGTGTTGGAAATTCCTGCCAGAAAAAGAAACACTTAATTTCACATAGCTTTAGAATTTCCCAGAATCATTTCCATTGATTACTCTTTTAACTAAAAAAAAAAAAATAACTAATATAAACATCACGCCCATGAACATCTCATGGAAGTAGAACTCCAAATTGTAGTAATAAGTGACCTTATCTCCCAAACACAGGCAAATCTTTGCAAATTTCTAATTTTTTTTTGTTATTGTTACTGGAAAGTCTTAGTGAATTCTCACCCCCTATGATAAAAGGGTCAAATCTCCAAAAGGATGTAGTGAGAATCAGTGTGTTTTGTATAGTACTTAGTAGTGGCATTCAGAAACACCTTATTACTGTTACTTGTATTATTATTATATCTTGCTATAAAGTCTACTTGAAGTCCCATCAGCATAAAATAATTTTGTTTTTAACATTGTTTCAGTTTTCATGAAACATTTTATATTTTAATTACCTGCTTTATCTTGAATAATTTATAAAATTTTAGCTTGTATTTCAATGTAAGAATATGACATTTTGTTACTGAACTATATTTTTTTAAATAATGCACTTTAAAAAACATTTCCTGTAAGACTTGAAGCAAAACAAAGATGTTCATTCTCAGCATTGTTGTTCAACATAGTGCAGAAAGTCTTAGCCACTATAAATATGCAAGAGAAACAAGTAATAGGAATATAATAGGAAACAAAACAGTCAAGCTATTCCTATTTGCAGGTGATATATTTTTTATAGATGGGTAATCCTCAAGAATCCACAAAAAGATTATTTGAAATGATAAGCAAATTGTATCCAAACAGCTAAAGCTTCATTGGGCAAAAAAGATCAAAGCTAAAGTCATACTATTTGTCTTCAAAATATGCTACAGTGCATAGTAAGTAAAACAGCATGATATCAACATAGAAGTAGAAATGAAGATTAACAGGAAAGAAGATATAACCCCACACACTTCTAGCAACAGTCTACAAAAAAACACTAAAACCACATGTTGGTAAAAGGACAGCCTCTTTGATAAATGGTTCAGGAAAAACTAGATATTCATATGTACAAAGTGGAAGCTTCTATTATAAGCAGATTAAAGATTAAAAATTAGAACTGAAACTATGAAACTACTAGAATAAAATATAGAGGAAACACTTGAAAACTTCAAAATAAGAATTTTGTTTTGTATAAGACCTCAAAATCACAGGAAAAAAAGGAAAAATAGACAAATTTAATTACACCATTCTAAAAAGCTTCTGTACAGCAAAGAAAACAATCAACACGATGAAGAAACAAACCGGCACAGGAAAATAATTCTTAAAACTCTGCATCACAAAATAGATTTATAGCCAGAATAAAAGAGCCTTAGAAACTTCAATTAACAAAAAGCTCAAATAATGCAAAAAGGGGAAAAACTATAAAATGATACTTTTCAAAAAAAGGAAAAATTGTCATCAACTATATGAAAAACTGCTTAATTTCATTAGCTCTCAAGGAAATATAAGCTAAAACAACAATAAAATATCTCAGTCCAATTAGAATAGCTGATATCAAAAAGATAAAAAATAACAAATGCTGGCCTGGGTATACAAAGAAGGAAACTCTGATATACTGCTGATGGGAATGTAAACTAGTATAGCCACCATAGGGAATAGCACAGTCTAAAAGCAGATCTCCCATATATGTTCCAGCTATTCCCACTTCTGGGACTACATCCAAAGAAATGATATCACCATAAAAAGAGGTGTCAGTATGCCCATACTTACTGTAGCACTGTTCAAAATAGGTATGATATGGAATCAACATAGATGTTCATCTGCAGATGAATTAGTAAAGAAATTGTGGTATATATGCACAATAAATTACTCTTCCGTCATACAGAATAATGACATTTTACTATTTGTAGTAAAATTGACAGAGAACATTACGTTAGGTGAAATTAGTGGGACACAGAAAGTCCAATGCAACATGTTCTCTCTGTGAATATTTAAAAAGCTTGAGTAGAATGTATAGCAGTGATTACTGGGGGATGGCGGTGGTAGGTAGAAGGAGTTTGGATAATTCATACCAAAACAGTTGGATAAGTGTAATGTTCTAGAGTTATACAGCATAGTTCTGCTATTCTATAGTTCACAAAAATCCTGTCTACACAGTACAAATAACTAGGATGGAGAAGCTCAAAGATACCAAACAAAAAGCAGTGATAGGGAGTTGGAAACATTTATTATCCTGATTTGTTCATCACACGTATGTTGTATGTAATAGATTATCACACTGTATCCCATTCATTTGGACAACTAAAATAGTAATAAAAATTAATAAAATATTGTTCTTTATTATTTAAAATTTATATCTTATAAATGGTATTAAGTAAATATTATATGGTTTTGCCTTTTATAAATTAAATGTATAAATTCAAATCATAGGCAAGACTACAAATTTAAATAAAGTAATACTTAGAATAGTATAAACCAGGTAACCCCTAGCAAGTGATAAAATGCCATTATAAACACTTCCAGTCAGATGAAACAAATTAGTAATCATATGGAAAATCTTGACCCTTCCTGGTTATAGGAGCACAGTTGTTTTAAAGTAATTATTTTTAGTAAGATATATTAAGTCACTAATATGCTTTTGCTAAAATGAGTAGGAATTTGTAGCTAACATGTTTTCAATCAATAGACCTCTTTTGCAGAGCAATTTATTTTTGTGTTTAAAAAAAAAAAAGACTTAGTCCCTTCGTCCAATAATTGTTTTCACAAAAACTTAGCCTAAGAAGGAAAAAAGTTGCACTATATATTTATTGAACATCTGAACTGAAATGTTTATTTTACTGAGCTTATAAATTTTGCCTTCATCAACACAAAGAAAAATCCTTTTGCCCAATTCACTAATTTCATTTTACATTATTTCAAATTAGTATTCATGTTACTTAATTTTTCTAATAAATCTTGGAGGAAAATATAATTGCATGTTTTTTATGTTTTAAACACATATCAATTTCAATGTAAGGATTACTTTATTATAGTATCACTTTCTTTTTTGTCTTTGTTTAATACTCAGGATAGCTTTTTAAACACTATTATGAGCTCATTGCCATACAATTGGAAACAGACTTTCACTTATTTATCTTTAAACCTCAGTGACTAGCCAGGTAGTTGGCATGGAGAAAACATGCAATGCATGTTTGCTGACTAGTGTATAAGGAAGCAATTTTTAAATATTAATCTCTTCCATTTGGAAATTTTGCTTTTTATTTTCTTCAATCATGTATTCTTTGTATTTTATTTTGGTTGTTCCTATTTAAATATATTCAAACCCTAAGGGATTATTTCCACCTAATTTTATTCAGATGTTTCCAATCTTAAAAACAAACACAATCTTTCAAGTCATCTACCGTTACTAATTTTTGGCCTTTTTCCATAAATTTCCTTTTCTTTGTCCCAACTTGTGGAATACTTAATGGCCCAATTTTTTAAAGCTGAAGTGAGAGTTTTGGTGGGAGAAGAAGAATTTAGAGAGGTTTAGAAATGCAGTATTCTAGAAATACAGATGTAATAATTGGGTATCAAAAATTATGCTATGGAAAATTCAGGACTAGGACCCAGATCTCAATTGTATACTTCCATTCTTTTTCCCAGTATAATGTGAAATTTGAGTTTTTTGTCTCTTTCTTCTCCCTCTCTTCTTTCCTTCTCTCTCTCCTTTCTCTCTCCCTTTATCCTTCCTTCCTTCCTTCCTTCCTTCCTTCCTTCCTTCCGTCCTTCCTTCCCTTCTTTCCTTCTTTCCTTCTTTCCCTTTCTTTCCTTCTGTCTCTTTTCATTTAAGAACCAGTATGCTGAGAGCATACTGGTGGCCCTGTGAGGGCCAAGAATGCAAAGGTCTGTATTTGATTTAAATAGACTCCTTTGGTAGTTAGGAATACAGAAATATTCTCTTTCTCTCTCATGTGCAATATTGCTCAATTCATTTCAGATTTGTTGTTTTATGTCTTAAGCTGATTCAGTCTAGTGTTTAACATAGAGTTCCTCTACTATTTTTGAAATTATACATTTCCCTTGAGAAACTTGATTAATTCATATTGCCGAAATTATCACCTTGGTTGAAATGACATATGGTTTCATTCTGCTTTTAGTCTCTCTGGTTTGGAATATATTTTTGAAGCACTAATAGATTTCTTATCTTGGAAGCCTCATAATGCTTTGACATTAAACATAGGCATTAAAAAATGTAGCAGTGTTAATTGAGAATGATAATCAGGATGTCACCATTGGGTCCTATTTTCTGTGAGTTAATGTAACTCAATTATGCCTGGCATTCTTAGAATGGAACCTTAACAATGAGCTATTGTTTTAATTTTATATCATTTCTACATAAAACTTCTCTTTATAAAATAGCAATATTAAATTTTTTTCAAAATATAAAAAATACTTAATTACCTCTACAATTAACACATGTTTTTGAACACGCCCAAGCTCTCCCTTTTCAAGATCAATCATTTTAAAAGGATATTTTGATTTTAAATGTGTATACTCCTTATATATTAGTATTTTCCTTTAATTATTTAAAGAAAGTCATTTGCTCCTATGTTTTAACAGTTCAATATTTTAGAAAATTGACAATCAAAAGGAGTAATAATTATGATTATATTAATATTTAATAATAATATCTGGGGCCCTAAAATGCTCATTTTAAAAATTGGTATTTAAATTAGGACTATTCTATAACAAATTCCTTTTATCTTGCCTTACACAGACTCTATATTAGTGTTTATTTCTCTAGAGTATAAAACTGGAGCCAGGCGCAGAAATATGAGTGCAGTTGAGGGCTGTATAAAAGAAGTAGTGAGTTAATTGTAATGGAAGTCATAAAGGCCAATGCTGGGTGACTCTGGGAAGCACTTAACAACTGGTATCTTTAAAACCAATGACAAGAAATTGAATGGTGAATACTAAGTCTGCTTGTATAATTCTAGAAATAATAAATTTCATTCCAATAAATCATTAGGGAAGGAAAATTTCCTATGTATTTTCCAATATTTGATCCTGGCTCCCTTATCATGACTTTCCTCCCTTACATTTTCAGTTTGTTTTGTTGTGTTTTTAGAATGTGATATTATACCCCATTCTGGTTCTCGTCAATCATTATCTTTCCACCTTCTCAGCTTTTTTTTTTCCTCGTTGTAACACTTCAGACTAGGCGTTTCTCTTTGTACCATTCCAGACTACTCAGTGTTTTCTGACAATGTCTCTCAAAGACTCATTTTATTTGCTAAAATTATCCTATAGGACAGATGCTCTGGCTCAGTTCCTTAACAGTTATGGAGCTTTTCACTACAAATTACAGCATGCACCAATTCATACTCCTTTACACATTAAGGAGTCGGGACATTATTTTACAAAATCCAGTTTCATATGTAGAGTGAGGCATTAACACAATATGATCAGAAGATCAGTTATGTTGTCAGGTACTTCATGTGTTGTCCTCTGTGTCAGCTTCCCTTGGAGGCAATTTAAATGACTGTAACTCTTCTAAAAAGAAAACTTTTCTCAAATGTCTTTACCCAAATTCTCTCTCTTTTTAAATTTTGTACATTGTATTTGATATTCTTGTGATTGATCGATTTGGGACATGGACTTTTTGTCAACTGGTAAATCTTAAGAGCACGTAATAGTGACTAGTTCATGAATATATTCCCAATAGTTAGATATTTCCTGGCACATAAGAAGGCTTCCCCATATAATCTTGAATGGATATGCATATCCTTATGACTTTTACATATTGTAGATATCTATAAGTCTTAGAGATGGTAATGTTCCCAACAAGTCAGCCCATCACAACCCAACAGGCATCTCTACCCAACCCTACCTTCATTCTTAGACTATCTACATTTAAAAGTTTAAGCCAACTCTTCTTTAGATTTAATTCTTCATCAACATAGCAGAATCAATAATGAATAATCAAAAAGGGCTTGGGAGCATTAGAAAAAAATGTATGCAAAGCATTTGGCATAGTACCAGTTATATAAAAGAAGCATGAAAAATGGTAGTATTTGTTTCTGAATTCTTTTGTACTGACCTACCTTGAAGGCTGTTATCTTTTTTAGGCTCAATGTTGAGCCACTAGTCATATTTGTGGCAAACCTGCTCTGAGACCTTGAGTTATAGGTCTGACATTTGAGCCTAGAAAATTTTGAGCTTTCTGCAGTATGCTTGCTCTGAAGATATTTTTTGCACAAGACTGTCTGTGTTTCACATCCTAGCTGACCCTGTCACTGGTTCCAGTCTCTGATTTGGTCCACATTTTAATCCACACTCTCATTTCTCAGTTCAATTCCTTAGTTCTACCAGAATAGCAGCTTTGGTTTTCTTTTATCTAGTCCTTGATATGGGAGTTGAACATCCCCTCAGGACTCGGTTGATGACTTGGGCAGAATATCCAAGACTTCAATATATCCTTGGACTTCTGGAAGTCTATGTTCCTTCCTTGCTAAGTGGACAGGCAAGTGATGTCTACCTAGACTTCCCATCCCTTTTGTGTCAATATTGCTAATCTATCTTACTTCTAAAACATTGAACTTCAAGCTTAGGCATTCACTGAAAACTACCATATTTTGTAACTTGGGGCAATATGTACACCACACAATGGCCAGAAGCAGTCAAATTCAGCTATAGCATCAGATGTTATCTCTGGATCAGAAATTCTTAGCTTTGTTTTGTCCCCCACTGTCCATATGCAACATTTCCCACTCTCCTTTCTAGTGTGCATAGGTTTAAAGAGCTAGAGAAATTCATTCTCATACATTATTTTTAAGGGAAAATATTTGAGTAAGAATAAAAGAAAGATATTTTGAAATGGATGGCAAACAGGAAAGGCAAAAAAGAGAAGAATGCTTATAGCTTTATAATTTAGGATTTCTAATGGCAACAATCATGACTGGTAGTTTTCAGCTCATATAGTTGTTTTAGTTATTTCTTCCATCAATGCTTTTCTTATAATCTTTGTGTTTTTGGTAATAAAGACAATTTTGAAGGAAAATGTGTCTGCTTATCTTGTTTCAAGTAAGCAAACTTTTACTGAGTAGGGAGAGAAATTCAGATGTGTCCCCTGGTAATTAAATGATGCCTTAATGCATCATCAGTGTGATAGCTAACCGATCATGTCAACTCGAGTATGAAGCACCCATCCAAATTGGAGCAGCATAGTTCTGGGTGTAGCTGACGGGGCTTACTGAAGCCCAAAAACCAAGTTGGATACAAGTGAGAGCAACCGACAGATTTGCTGCCTGAATATAATAAAGGGAAACATGAAGAAAGGCTCACTTGCATCTTCAGGGGAAATGTTGTCTTCACTGCTACCTTGGATATCATCTGTTGGCCTCCATTGTAGACTCCTCGGCTTTCTGATATGTACTCACAGGGGACACTGAAGTGAGCTCCAGGCCTTCAGCTAGATCCTTTGCTTCTCCAGCACACGCACAGTGCACATACAGCACACACACTTTTACACATTTGATTTTGCAGGTGGCCATTGTAAGCCAATCTTACAAGTTTGTATATATTTGTATAGGTTGCGTTAAATATGTTTCTCTAGTAAGCACTGACTAATACAATCAGGTACACACTATCTATAAAGGATTGATGATGGCATCAATGTATATATCAAGTCCATTCATGGAATCTGGTGTATGGACTTATACATCTTTCTTCCGTCTCCATCTATTTTTGCCTTTATTAATCATTTTGCGAGGAATCTATTTCTTTAGACAAAACACAATTATTTTTTTGTTTTGAAATGGGTTATAGGAAAGCTTCAGGTATATCTCCTATATAGGTCACAAAAAAATCTTTGTTTTATCATAGCATGTATTTTTTCCAAAAATGGATTAAAGGAACAAAGCCATGATTCTTATTTTCAAATGAGATGCCTTCTCACAGTCATGGAAAAACCACAGATGTTCTATTAACACCAGCTGCATGAATTCGTGTATACACATTGACATGTTTTTATTTTATATATATAGTAGTGTTTTATATATATAGTAGTATAGTAGTATACTAGTAGTAGTATACTACTACTAGTATACCAGTAGTAGTATGCTAGTAGTATAGTAGTTATATATATATAGTAATATATTATATATACTATATATACTATTATATAGTAGTTTATATATAGTTTATATATATAGTAGTTTTATATATATATATATATAGTAGTTGGATCTATTCATATGTGTGTATGCCCATATACAATTCCTAATTTATATTACCTTTAAAGTAATACTTTATGGAGATCAGTCTTCCTGTCTTATTAATTAATGAATCCCAAATACCTGAATGACTGACTTATAGCCTCCAATATGGAAAGAATGTTACTTATTTTTATGAAACATTAGGGAGAGCTTGTGTATCAATGTTTTAATGAAAATAGGGAGGTTGTTACTGATATATCTGTGCCACTGATAAGATAGAAGTAGCATCTAGGACTTGTCCCCTGCCCCTCCAGCCAGCTAATTTTTTTACAGGGGCTTAATAATGGGTCTTGTGCAAAACCCACTGCTGTCAGCGTCTGGCGCCTCTGGACCGGCAGCATTCGGCAACCTGAGTACTTCTGGGAAATATGGGACTCTTACTTTTAGGTAGACGTCTAGAAACAGCATGGGGCACACTTAGCAATATGCTTCATAGAAAACAGAGGGATTCTAAAGTCCTCTCATTTAATTTACGCTTTTGGTACATAAATTATTTCTGTTTAATTACAAATAGCAAAAGGAAGCTCTCACCAAGGAATAGATATCTCTAATATTGCTAAATCCAAAAAGAAAAAAAAAGTTACTCTGTAAAAGCCAAATGTTTGTATTTTTGGGTGGGTAATACAATTTATGTTTATTGCTTAATAATGGTTAGTGAATTTTAGAATATTATGTTTCTAATTATTTGAGAAAAACGAGGGTCAAAAGATTAAGAGCAATATTTAAAAATCAAAAGTAACAAAAATGCTATGCAAGAGAGATAACTGGAATTAGTTATAAAAACAACAAGAAAGGAAATTAGTAAGACAACATAGATACTTTGAGTGGTAAGAATTTAATTGATAGTCTCATGTTTAACATTCTACCTTCAATATAAGAATCTGGATTATTTAAATAACACTACTTATTGTGCATGCATCACTCACTCCTTAATTTTATTTCCAGAGGCCAACCATCATCTGGTCCAGCAGACAGTAAATGCTACCTGCATCTCTGACTTGCAGGGACGGCTTGCTCCCTCTTTCATTATGCCCGAGGACATTTCTAAGTCCTTATACAAACTTCAACTGGAACCAATCTTCAACTGGGTCTCTTATCTTGACTTTAGTAACCTGCTGTGAGTCCAAAGAAATGCTGACATGTGCAAGATTAGCATGAAGGTGAGAGAGAGGAAAGGAATCTAGCCAGTAAGCCCTTAGCTTGTGTGTATGTTGAATATTTCATGGATAGCTGCATATGGGATTGTGTATGTGCGTGCGTGCATGCGTGTGTGTGTGTTTTAAGTATGTATAACATCTGGTTCTTTTTTCACTGAAATCATGTGCAGTCCTTTTTATTCGACTTAAGAGCAGATTTTTCTATTGTTTCATAAATAGTTTTGTATTTGTACCAAAGGCATTTCTATTAATTCAATATGGTGCAATAAACATATTCTGTGGAATGGATGTTGCCATATTGTTTATTGATCTCTCCATTTATTGGCTTTGCGTTCATCTTTTGCCAATTATCACATCAAGTTTTTTGGTCATCTGGATACAGATATTATATATTGAAAGAACTCCTACTATTTATGTCCTTTTCCCCCTTGAATAGTTTTTGGCAGTTAGTAGGTAGGAAGAGAGAAACAGAATTTGGGCCTGTTTCATTTTTGCAAGGCAGGAACAATATATAAGCAAATTAATCTGCTGTTGCACTGCACTTAACAAAGCAGCAATACTGCGGGAGGTATCAGAGATAGCACAGCAAATAACACACTAGCAGAAGGACTCAGTTGCTCACTGGGGTTGAACTGTATCACTCAAATGAATAGAAAACTGCCCCAAACTTTTTTGGACTACATGGGGAAAAATAGAAATGAAATTTAACTTGTTTTATAACTTAAATGATTTAGGTTTTTTAAATTATATGACAACTCAGTTCTTTATACTCTTTCAGCTTGAATTCCCAATATGTTTCCAAATGAGGGACTGAATCATAAAGCCCTGTTCAGTGATGAAGCTAAAGGTGCCCAAAGGTGCCAATACTGTAGGCACCCTGAAAATCACCAAACCTACATGCTTACCTTGGTGCTGAACTTCACTTCTGCCTCACTGTTACCCAAAATTAGCCTACTTAAAACTGAAATCAGTAATTTTTCCTCTAAACCAACAATTTTCAACCTAACTTAATTTGAATAATGGGCCCACCACTGCTTCACTGTTTCTGCTACCACTTCTTCCTCTCATCCTCATCATTTTATGGCTAAGCAGATCCACTGGTAACCTCACTGCTCTGAGTTCTCTTTTAATAGATTAGACCACTAGAGTACTGATAGAGTGTAATATTAATCACCTGAGTGTAGGTTCTAATACACACTCTGCCCATGAAGTACTTCCAGAGAGTCTTTACTTCTTAAACTTGACTTCAATAGTATTACACAATCCAGACAAAATTTACCTAAGCTCCTTCATCACTATGTAGTCTTTTTAAAAAGACTTCATAGCTTGGAAAGCAGCTGCTAGGTTTGAGATAAATGTTATTCTATTCTTTTCCAAGTATAACCTTACAATTCAAACGGTTTTTGTCCTTAGTCTAACTCAATGAAAATGTGAATTGCATTTATTTTATTAATGGTAATAAAATATTTGGGATGTACTTTCTGTAATCCAGGACCAGTTTATCCAAGTCTGTTTTAAATTGTACTTCATTCACACATTCTTTCTGGGTCACCTAACTCTAACATTTAACTGTGTGTAGCAGTGCCAGAACCACTTATATAGTTTCCAAATTTTTAGGCACAGATTTCTGTTTTTCTATTGATTTATGCTTTTTATTAGATTGTGAGATCCTCACTAAAAGGATTATGTCTTGTATCACTTTCTTTCTCCCATTTTGTATGATCACATTTCAAAATACGTATTACAGATACACACTAAATATTTATTACAATAATAATGATTCTTAAAATTCACCACTTGTACAATTCCTGGTCAGATTTTAAAGCTCTTCAAGTCTGACTGCTATGCCAAATCCTGCTTGACTATGAAGTCTAAGTAATCTCTATGTTCTTTGAAATTCTTTTCATACTTAGAGCCATTTTCAACTTTTCTTTTCGTCACATTTTTTTTTTGAGACAGGGTCTCATTATGTAGTTTGAGCTGGTCTTTAACTCAATTTTGTAGCCTAGCCTGGTCTCCAACTTGCAATGATCTTCCTGCCTCATCCTCCCGAGTGCTGGGATTACAGGTAAGTGCCACCGTGCCCGGCTTTCACCATAACTGTTTTGCAAACCATCTCTGTTCTTTCTTAAAATTTCTATGCTGCTAGAAACTGTTTATATTAAGTATAGTTGACTAGTAGCTCCTCTGATAACACTGCGGCCTTTTTCTGGTTCTCAAATCTGTAAGCAAATGAGGGTAGTGCTTTAATATAAGAGGATCATCAGGCTATCTGGAAGTTAACACCAGTGTATATGAATCTAGAGGATATACTCTATCATTGCAAGAAATTTTGTGTGCAAGAAACCCAAACTAAAGGCTATGCAGATAGTGCAATGAGAATTTGCCAACCAGATGGAAGATTGAGGTGATTTGTATGTACCGCAGTACACTATCTCATGTTCACTCTCCCCGCACACACTATTTCTAGGTATTGAAAGCTTGAAACAGGTTTTCTATGCCTAGAAGCTAACTAACAATCTGTATTGAGATAAGATAATTCAGAAACCACAGAATGATCTGCCAGATTAGCAGACTCTATCATTACAATTGCTGGCACCCCAATGACTAGAGACACATTTTTGCATGATTTCATTTACTAATTCATGCCAAAGGAAAGACAACAGAAGGAAAGATCCCATGCGAACAGCTATGCCAAATGGATGTGGCGCCGCTGCTACCCAGGAGCCTCAGTCTTAGTAAAGCAGAGTTATGGAGACAGCCAAAGGGTGGGCCAGTCCAACATAAATATAGATAATATTTGTGGTTTGACTCCCACACAGTTATGCAGAAACATTGTGGATTGGCTTATAATTTGATCTGGTATTTTTTAAATTGCCAAGGCATAAACACAAAACATGACCTAAATGCACAAATAAAGGTCTCAGTCCACCATGTGCTATAAAGAGATTTCAGAATCTTAGGACTAAAATAAACAGAATTTTTACCATGTGTTAAAACTATTGAATTTTGCCCAATTTAAAATTAGTTGAAGGATGAATATTTACTAGTGAAATGAACTTTCTTTCCTCTGGTTTCTCATTATAGCTATAGGGCAAGAGGAGGAAAGATGAACAATTATATGTTAATTTTAATTGATACAAGGAGCCAATCAAATTAACTCTGCAAAAATCCAGTCCCTCTCCCTTAGGTGGAGAAAATTTGCATATTAAAATGATTAGCATGAATCTTTTCATTTTTGTGCTATAAACATTGATTCTTTTATTGTTTTGAATAGAAAAATGTGTAAGTACAAGACAAAAACTAGGTAGAAATGTCTTCATGTAGAGATAGACAATTGTTTTTTTAAGTTTTAAATGTTGAAGGAATTGGGAAGCCAAATTACCCCCATAATGATTATAGATGATTATAAAACATACACATGTATCAAATTATATACTACTCCATAAATATTACACAGCCTTATTTAAAAACAAAATAAAAATGTTTTATTAATTATATAAAATATACAATAATTTAAAAATTTATTATAAAGGATTCTTTCCAAAAGACAAATTAAGTGGAAAGTAGCATCAACTAAAGACTGACTCCCTGACATTAGTTTAATTTCCTAGTGAATTCAAAGTAAGTATATCAACTAGTATTTACAACTTTTTTGTTCTAAGGAAGTCATTGCATTTTTTCCTTAGGAAGAATTTTTATATATATATAAATATATATATCCCTAAAGTAAAATTACACCTTCCTACAAAATTTATCTATTATTCCTTGTGTTTAAATCTTTTCTACTTTAGAAAGATGCCACTTCTCCATTAGTAGTACTACTCTGCACCCTATATTCTTTGTGGGACCTGAAGCAAATCAGGGAATTTGGTATTTTCGTGTAGCTGATTAGAAAGGTATTTGCCACAACATAGGTATATGCAAAAGGATCATTTTGGATTATTGTTCCTTTTATCTTCATGATTTTTATCACTAAAAATTTTCAAAGTATTTCCTTAGTGTTCTGTTTGAAAAAGATGATTATATTGAGGCACACATAAAATGACACAGAAACCTCTATTCTTTCCCTATTCATTCAAGTAACTCAGGGAGAAATATTGTGCAAATATGGGAAATGTTTTGAGAAATATTGAGATGAGCTCATTGAAACAAAGGTTGCTGCATCTACCCAGTATGAAAATATGCTTTAAAACTGAATAGATTTTCTAAGCATACTTGAGGGAATTCACTTTGTTCTGAATTCAGTCATGCTTTCATACCAATTAAGATGATGGACTGTATATTTAATAAATTTTTCAATTGTAAAAGAAAATCAGTATTGAGAAACAACACATCTCTAAGGTGTGCTTTTAATATATTATAAAAGCCTTTACACAGTGCCAATAGAACATGACTTTTTGCCATAATACTTCTAAATTTGTGCTTCTTTTATTCTTCTCAGTTGGCACCCCATAGTATTTAACTCGATTTAACCTGTAGGCAATTAACCAGCAGGAGTAGGCTTACACAACAGGGAGTGCGACCTTTAATGCGGGGATATTATTAAGATTGTTATTAGTAGTATTTATATAGGTAAAAATATGCTATTTCTAAACTGGTATCAGCAAAGGGAGTCCCTGATTTAAGGATGTAGCTGTAGGATGCTATCATTCATTAGAAATTACATTTGTGCATGGTTTATGTCAATTTGTGCTATCTTTCTGATTTAATGTGTCTGGCAGCCAGTTGCTCAAATGAAGTGCACATCTAACTTCCGTAAGAATAAAGCCTATTTCCAATTATTCGTGATTTATTATGATCAACTGAGCTATATGGAGGTTGACCCTATCTCCTATCATCCAAGTCAAGACACTGTTAAGATTCAAGGTAGCTTCGTTATGAATGAGCCTAAAAGAAAAACCATAAGCCAGAGTCTCCTGCAAACCCATCACCCTGTGTTTTTGTTATCCATGAAGCAACTTCGTTAATACCTGCTTGTCCATCTTTCTCACTAGTCAATTCCTGATTTCAAATTAGTAATTTTTAGTTTCTTCATCTCCTGGTGGTGCAATATTGAGATGTTAAGTCCTCTAAGTGTTCCTTTCCTCATCTTTAAGATGAGTGCAATAACATGGTTGAGTGGAAAGGAGTTGTCATGGTACTTGAAGAACAGTAAGTACTCTCTTGATGGTGGCAGTGATCATTAACCTTGTTTTCCTTGAGTCTTTCCGATTGGAGCTGTTGTTACTCTCATCAACCATCCTTGTTTGTGAAGGTTATGAAGTCACAACAACTGGTCAAAAGATGATGGGTAAAATCTAGTTTGTTTTATCTTAGGGAGTTGGTTTCTTGGGTTGACATTAAAATATAGATATGTAAAAATTAAATTCCTATCAGATGTAGACATAACACTGGAAGATTACCATTACTATCCGCTATAGTCTCAGTGTGGTTTTCCCATACCTATAGAGGGCTGGCCCTTGGTAATGTAACAAGGTGAAGTGAACAAAATACAGGTGCTTCATCATTGTCAATGGCACCTCATCTCTCACCCCTGCCAGTGGCTCAGCTCACAGCCCATGCCAACTCCCCCTGTTCCTCTCACTAAGAGTCTTGGAAATTATTACATTGTCAGACTTGTATACCACACTCTCTTTGATTCATACCGCTCTATATTCTTCCCTTTAGAATAACCAGTTCTTAGACAATGTACTTGAACAGACCACTTGTTTGACACCACAAGCTTCTACTTCATACTATTTCTCATTTCTAGCTTTTCTTGATACATATTCTGTGGTAAGAAAAAACCTTTCAGAAGTAATAGTTGGCGTTTAAGAGCATGACCTGTGGAGTGAAATAACACTCTAACATTTGATCCCTATGGTAACCTGGGAAGCTTGTTTAACTGGTGTTAGTTTTTGTCTCTAAAGTGCTATGGATTATAGTTCTTCTTAAGACTAAAGTATGGTAATGCATTTATTGGGCAAAGTGGGTAGAATGTAATAAGCACATTGGAAATACTAGCTATTTTTTATTACTTGTATGTTTCATCCCATTAAATTTCTTTTCTGCTCAATAAAATGTTGCATACTATATCTCACCTAATGAAAAATTCTGTCAATTTTGAGATGTATCATTGTTCATTAAATTTTCACTAAAATGAAAAATATTAATTTTAGCTATATCAAACAGTACAGATCTAATATATATTCAATTGCAAAAATATTAACTATAAATCAAAATATGCATTTAAGAATCAATAAATGTGACACGTATTCATGTCAATCTGTTTTATGTCATCACGATTGGGAGGAAGCTATTGTAAACTTGGCAGTTTATTCAGAGTCATTTCAGGATCTGTATAAAATGAAGAATATATTTCAAAAACCAATTTTGGAATTAGATTCTAACTCTAGAGTTGAGCCTGAAATTCTGAAGTTGTGACAAGGAACAGGTGATGCTGATGCAGCAGGCTTAGGTACATGGTAGAAAGAAAAGGAGCAAAACATTTGGCCTCCTGGCTCATGGTAGTTTTCTGAAGATAATCCCCTCAGAAGAATGATAAAAATGTGCTTAACCTGTGCTCTTTACTTCTAATATATATGAGATCCCCTTTGTGTCACTCACTTCTCTTTTCCCCTCTCTCTGTGTCTTAGTTACTTTTCTCTCCTTGTTGAGACAAAATACTTGACACCCAACATGAAGAAAGGAAAGGTTTATTTCTTACAATTTTTGGAGGTTTCATACATACTCAGTTGGCTCTAAGGCAGGATGGAATGGTGGGGCAGCACCTCAAACCGCAAGAGGGAACCAAGCAAAAGCGAAAAGACACCCCTTCTTCCCACCCTTACACTGTATGCTGATACACCCTGGGCGGGTGTATCACTCACACCACCAATCCTAGTGCCAGACAACAAACCAATCATGAATGACAGACTCAGCTGCGTCCATGATTTCATGAGGCTTGGTAGGTGGGGGTATCTGAACACAAACCATAACACTCTGTGTGTCTGGTTTTCTTTTACACACACACACCCCACACCAAAAAACATATATATGCACACAGCAAAACACAGTTAACCACAGTTACTGTAATACTGAATTATATTGCATCTGTAGATCTCTTGGCTTGCGTTTGGATGAAATATTCTTGTTGTTAAACAGAAACCATTACGAAGGCACAATGTACTCAGAAAAATAAGTTTATTCGGTTAATAGTTTTTTGTTACACTCAAACATAATATGAGATTTATTTAGAACTAGCTCAGTTCGGGTAATGAGTCATTTGCACATCCATGGAAGATTCTGCCTAGTTGAAATTTATGTACAAAGCTGATGGTGCTTTATTTGACCAACAGATGGCAGTAGCATTCTCTTTTTTCTCTCCATTGAAGTAATCAGAAAATGGAGATTAACCTGCTCATAAAATCCTTCTAAGAGCACTCATCAACTTTTTCTATACTTAACTGATTTTAAAAACAGCATCTCACTCCTTGAGCACTGGATCACTTAAACTTTCTCACAAAATATAAATATATTTTCAGAAGCCTTGCTACCTAAAATGTGTATTTGCCTAATTCAAATGAAAACTAGGAGATGGAGAGCGTCTCATTTCGCATATGAATAGGCTTTTTTTTTTGTACCGGGAATTGAACTCCAGACCTTGAGCTTGCCAGACAGATGCATTGTCACTGAACTGTGTCCCCGCCCTTGGATGTGAATAGTTTTTAATTCTATGTATCCAGATGTTTTGACTATACTGACATACATTTAATTAAAGCAAAAAAAAAAAAAAAAAAGAGAGAGAGAGAACTCAGTTTTAAAAGTATTAACATGTTGGCAAATTAGCCATAGTAAGCTATCTTACCAACCGATTCAGTGTTTAGACCAAGACAGTTTTGCAGTTGAGGATACCTAGCCAGTTTCTGAGAACATTTGCTTTTAGTAAAATTCGACATGACCTACTGAAACATGCTCATGCTCCTTTCCCCACATCTATGTAATATTTGGCCGGGCTCTGTATACATTTTTATAGACATTCCAATAACAAATATGGAAAAAACTCTCAATTTTAATGTTCGCCTTATAAGAAGATACATAAGTAAATATGAATGTTTGTAATTCCAGAATAATATACTTGCATATATAATTTGATTTAGCTTATAATTGTAGGATTAACTATTATTTGTATATAATTTGCATTCACATTCTAGAATTACAAAATTTACATTTTTAAAGTTAAATTTAAAATATTAAAATTTCAATTAAATGTAATTCTAGAAATCTTAGGTAAATTGTGTAAGTGTGTAGATATACAAAAACATTATTCTACAGCTTTAAACATTATTCTACAGCTTTAAACATTTATACATGTAAAAGTGATTTTGATTTAATAGAAACCATCTCACTACCAAATCTAGGAGCATCATGATGTGTCTATTAGCCACAAATTTATACTGAGAAAGACACTAATACATAGAATTACATTTGTATTTTCTTTCACAGTTTAAAAAAATGAATATTTATGATTCACCTTTGTACCTACTGTCAAGGATGAAGATACTATGATATCATGATGATGATAAAGATGCCACAATTATCCAGAAAGAAAATTGCAAAGGATTTAGAATAATCCTCATAGCACTAAAAAGTGACTTCAGTAAAGTTGTAAAAAAATGATCAGTACAAGTTTTGCTATATAATGACTATCTTAAAACAAAAATTAAAAACTTGTTATTTTAATTGTTCCAAAAAATGAAATGATTTCTTTGCATATTAAAATTACAAAATGAAAAATTAAAATTACAAAATAGTGGGCCAGGTATATAGTTCAGTGGCACAAGTGCCTGCCTAGCAAATGTGAGGTCCTAAGTTCAAGTTCTGGTACCAAAAAAATTACAAAATATTATTTTGACATAAGAAGTGTTAATGAAAATTACAAGTGCAATAAATGAAATCAAAGAATAACTAAATGAGCATAGCAACATGTCATGTTCCTAGGTTTGATATTCAACATAATAAAAATATATATTTTAGTAATTAATTAATAGTTTTCATTTGATTCCTGTAACAATCTCATCAAGACTTTTAAATGTATAGATATCCCAAAGTATATATGGAAAAGTACAGGAACTAGATAGGAGAGAAGTCTTGAAAAATATAAAATAGTGTGGGAGAAATCATTCTAGGTAATGTTAAAATTTTTTGCAAACCTATAAGAATCAAGACTGTGTTGTGTTCTGGCAGGGATATTAAACATGCATGAATAAATATACGAAGAGAATAAAAGATCTAGAAATAGATCCACAAAAAGTATGCCAAGCTGATTTTTGATAAAGGTACAAAACAATTCAAGGGAAAGACAGCTTTTCAACAAATGAAATTGGGTATGATGAGGCAAAGGAAATAATCTCAACCTAAAATTCACACTTTATGTCAAAATTAAGCCAAAATAGAACTTGCACATAAGTGTAAAATTGACAACTGTAAAATATTTAGGAAAAAAGTAGATAAAATCTTTGGTATTTAAAGATCATATTAGTAACCAAGAATGAGATAGAAATGGAAAAATTGATACATTAGAGCTTATTAAAGCTTAAAACCCTTGCTCTGCAAAAGACAGTTAAAAGAATGAAGAACAAAATGAGAAAAATTAAAAGGTATACATTGTATCTTAAAAAGGACTAGTATGTAGAATATGCAAAGACATTAAAACCAGAAAAATGCAAACTATCCAATTACAAAACAGGAACCACTAAGAAACAGACATTTCACTAAAGAGTATATACTGATGTAAGATGAATATATAAGAATATTATCAACATTATTAACCATTACGAAGCTGGAAAATAAAATCACAATTTTATATCACTGCTTACCCATCAGAAATGAACATATAATGATGGTATAAGTATATATTATAAATGTATATATGAATGTGTGTATGAAACATGTAGGTTGGAATAAAATAAAAATGATAACACAAATGCTGGGGAGATGTTACTTATGTGTATCTACTCATTCATGAAAGTACAGAGGTCAGTCAGTTTATAAAACATTTGGCCATTTCTTGTAAGACTGAACATGCAATTACCATAAATTGTAGGCTGTCGAGTCCTATGAATTTGTTCCAGAGAAATAAAAACTTATACTCACATCAGCACTGTAAAATTGTTCATAACTATGTCATTCATAAGCACTGCAGCCTAGAAAATATCAGATTTCCTTCTATCAGTGAGTGGTTCAACAAACAGTATCATGGAACTTTTACTCAGCCGTAGAAAGAATGATATAATAATACACAGAACAAATTGAAAGGAATCTCTGGAAATAACAGTGCAAAGAGCTAAGTTTCAAAAAAACGAGAGCTAAATCTCAAGAGATTATATAGCGTATAGTTTCAGTGAACAATATTTGAAAAGATGCAGTTTAGAAACAGTAAACAGGAAAAAAAAACCAGTGAACAGATGATAGTCATCAGAGGTGAAAAGAAGGTTTAAATTTGATACACATACTTGTATCAAATACCCATAATGCATGTAAACATCATATATCATAATGATAATAATAACAATAATAACGAAATAGTGAAAGAGGATTTAGAAATAGAGTGACGGAGGTAGGTGGGGAGGCGAAGGGGATCTACAAAGAATCGTGACGTGCAATGTACATGTACCTACTCCCTAAGATGAACAGACTCTGCTCAGAGGAGAAGTACAAATGGCCAAGAAATATATGAAGAAATGTTCAACATCTCTGGCCTTTGGCGAGATGAAAATTAAAAGAATGCTAAAATGCAACTTACTCCAGAAAGAATGGCAATCATTAAGAAATTACACAACTAATGATGACAAGGCTGTCATGGGAAAGGAATCTTCCTACATTGTTGGTGGGAATGTAAACTAGTACACCATTATGGAAATTATTATGGAGATTTTTCAAAAGAATGAAATTAAAATTCCATATGACCCATGTATCTCCCTTCTAAATATCTTCTCCCAAAAGCTTAAGATACAATACAGCAATACAGGCATACCAATGGCTATAAAAACATGATTCACAACTTAATCCTGGAAATAGCCTGATGACTAGGTAAAGAAATTATGGTGTCTATGTACAATGGAATACTACTTGGTTATAAAAGAGAACAAATTTAAAACATTTGTAGGAAAATGGATGCATCTAGAAACTATAATGTGGAGCATAAAAGGTTAGACACACAAACTTAAACATGATATGATATCTCTCATCTGAGTAAAGCAAAGTAAAAACAGAAAAATAAGGGAAAGATCAAGACAAGGGGTGAATCTCTTGCAGATGGGAAGCAGTCTAGGAGACAAAGGATGCGAGGTAAGGGAGAGGGGATGGGGAAATAGGTAGAGTGAAGATACGCCACATACAAGGTCCTCATAATCTCATGAGCACGGACATTATATGCCATTAACATGAGCTAAGATTAACAATATAAACAGGAATGAAAAGAGAGGCAGGGGGGCAGGGGATTTAGCTCAGTGGCACAGTGCCTGTCTGGCAAGCATGAGGTCCTGAGTTCAACACCTGGAACCAAAGTAAGAATTAAAATAAACTAAAATAAAACACAATTTTAAAGTTTATTTTGAAAAGAAAAAGAAAAGAGGAACAGTAGAACTAGAGGAGGAAGAGAGAAGGAGGGAGGGAGGGAGGGAAGGGGATTAAAAAAAATAAATCTTATTTGCACCAGCTCCGCAAGGTGAATGTAAAATGCATGTCTTGAAAACATGTACAAATAAAATAAAGTTTAAAAAAATGGCATGAGGGAAGATAGCGAGTTCAGCAGATGAATCTCTTTATGATCCGACGAAAAGAGAGATACCTGTAGTCACTGAACTATTTCATAGCTAAAATGTGGTGGTAGGTGGTGGCATAAAAGTATACAGAACTAAATACACAGCTGTGCACACTGGCCTGGTAAATAAAAGTGAAAAATCAGAATAAGAATGGGTATTGTATCAAAGTAATAATTTGGTTGTAATTTTTATTATACTATTTTAGAATGTTATTATGGGGGAAATAGACAACTAGTTTCCAGTATACTTAAATAATTATTTCTGTTTTTACATCTCTTTCTCATTCTATCATTATCTCAAAATAAAAGTTTTAACAAAATTTTACATGAGGAATAAAAGGACTTCAATGAGGAAAAGTCAAATTTTCTCTTTTAATAAATTCATAAAACAACAACATATAGATTAATGCTATGCTAGGCATGATATTGAATCTTCATTGATTTTTCTCCAAAAAATATATCTGTGATTTTTTTCAACAATACCAGGTAACTATTATCACTTTGATGTTGTACACATGACAAAAATTATAAATTTTCATTCCCTATAAATTAATCTAAGGAAAGCAAAAGCATTTGTACCACATTATGCTTATTATTGAAATCTTACCATTTAGTCAATTGCTTTTGATTATAACACAGAAGTCCTCTAAAAAATACCCTAAGTGTTTCCTGTCTCTTGTGTGTTTAATTACCTAGGAAGGTAATATGATAAACCAGAATTATTAATTAGCATTCTCAAAGAATGTGCTTTTTATGTAGATAAAGTAAGGAATTAAAGGATAAGCTGAAGTAAAATTATACCTTCCTGTGTCATTTTCTACTTTTTCCATATGAATTGAATTCGAAAGTAGAAGAGAAAAATTACAACTCCTCATTTTGGCAGATAATAGGTGCTTGTATTCTACTTGCTCATAAACCTAATTCATCTGAACAATTATGAGAATTTTCATCTAATTTTTTAAAAGTAAACTAAAAATGGAGCCACTTCAGAAGAGCAGATAGCCTTGTATAAATAACATAGTTCTTTAGTGTTATTATTTAGTAAAGAAAGAGAAAAGAAAGGAAGGATGAAAGGAGAGAGGGAGGAAGGAAAAAAGGAAGGCAGAAGACAGGGAGTGGGATGTCTAAAAGGTCAGTGTGGAAGCCTTCTCTGGAATATTGGCTTTGTTCAGAGGTAAATCTACAAGACAAGAAGTGATATCTTCCACTGTTTTAAACACATTATTGGAAAGATCCTTGTTGCATCACAAAATTGACAAAGTCTGCTTTATCTTAAAGAATTGCTGAGATAATTGTTGGATAATTTTTTCATATATATATATATATATATATATATATATATATATATATACCATGTGAAATTCAGCTGAGGTAAGGATTGTTCTTGTGAGAGTGTCCTATCAAAAGGGCACCCTATCAGAAAGTTATTTTCTCTTTTTAGAGACAGAAGCTGTCCTCAGCATAAGCCCAGATCTTTGACCTTTGAGCAGATTATCTGGTTTTATAAATTAGGCCTATTGAGACTAGAAAATTTACCCTAGAGTGTGTGTATAAAAGTCTTTTGTTTTTCTATAAAAAGACAGCCCAGAATCATGATATTCAGCACCTTGGGAATGAGGCCATTTAATTCATAAAATGAACACTGGGATCTATCCTCAGGGATAGGAAAATACTGTTCAAACCTATATCCCTTCTTCTCAGTTATATAAATGCCTCCGTAAGACTTGTCTGTCCCTAGTATCAAGTAAGAAAAGAAAAAGTTTGGAAGAATTCTGTGTTCAGACTTTACTTTTCTTGGATCAGTATGCACCCAAGAAATGGCAGGGGCTATAACCAAAAGTGTTCATCATTAAAAGCTGCAAAATCATGATTCATAATTCCGAGGATCTGGAGACAATTTGGCAGGGCATATCACATACACACAGACACACACAGTCACACACGCATGCTTCTTTAATAAATGCTTTGCTTAACAATGCAGGCTTATGGAGAGAAACAAAACAGGCAAAGTAAGCATGGCCGGTAAGCATGACAGCCTTCCTCAGACAGCATTAAGCAGTGAGGTCTACTAGCCACAGTGGGGACGCACAGAGAATGGGCTATAAAGAAGAGCATCATACATGGAATACTAAATTTAGACAAACTGCATTTAGACAAACCTCAATATCTATTTCTCTGAGTACTGTTTAGGAAGGATCCATGGCAGATAATAATCCACAGCCGAGAAGAACTGGATTGCAGTGGAGGGTACTATAACCAGGAGCTGGATTGGGAATAACCAGGGCTTGGCCATTTCTTCCAGCTTTGCTGCTCTGTGTTATGGCTTCGTTCTTAACCTCAATTGCCTACTTGAAACTACAGAACCCAAACTGTCAACCAAGTTTTATCACACAGGGAACTTTGAACTCTGTTCTCGATTCTTTAAAATTAAAGCACAAGAACAATAAAATCTCAACAAAATCTTAAGAAAAAGCTCTGATGGCCCTTGCTTACTGTCGTTAGACTAAAAATTCTCATCTCTGCTGCACCGACATTTCGAGCCAGCTAACTGTGTATTGTGAGCAGTTGTGTCCTGTATACTGCAGGATATGTGGTAGCGTCCCCGGATTCTGCCCACTCCATTCCCCACCATGTTGAAGGACTAAAAGTGTCTCCAGAAGTTGTCAAATGTCCCATGGTGCACAGACTTGTCCCACAATGGTGCATCATTGCTTTAGATTTATCACTGTGGTCAGAAATATACAGGAATCACATTATGTCAGACCAGAGTGGCAAACTGTACTGCAAGGGAAGACCCAATTCTGTTTCATGTGAGCTAGGCAGATACCCCAGTTTGAGTCTTCTGCATATCTCAAACGATCCAGCCCTGCTTTTATCACATAGGCTTGTTGAAAGCTGCCACACAAATTTCATGTCTTTGCTGTCACAGTTATTTCATTTTGCTATGAAGATTATTTACAAGACTAGGATGAAGAAACAAAATGAAGAATGGAAATTGGGACTGGGCTTCCTTTTTCATAATGTTTACCCAGATTGAAAAAAGGGCTGTGAAATGAGAGTAAAGGGACACTGAACTGAATAGCGAGAACTTGTCTCAAAAAAAGACCAAAAAAAAAAAAAAAAAAAAAGATAATGTGCAAGTTCAATCAATACAGCTCAAAGGTATCATAAGAAAAATAATTGGCCATAATTAGATTTGTATATTAACTTTTCACTTTGACAATATGGAAAATTATTATTTATCTTTTTATTTTTCTTATGTGAAGGAAAATCAATTTTAATTGGTTAAAAAGGGGACATTTAAACTAGTTATTAAATAGAACCTACTTACACAGGCCGCTGCCAGAGTGGGGAGAGCTGGACCCAAGCCTCTCAGTGAGTTGGTGCCATTTGCAGACTGTGGGGCAGAGAACCAGGCCTCCCCAGGAAGCAATCCCCGCCTGGAAACCCTATCATTCTCATTGTTTTGTTGGGTTGGGTTTTGTTTGTCTTTGTTTTGTTTGATTATGTTAAATCTGATGGCATGAGCAGCTATTTAAAAGATAGCAAGACAGAAAAAAGATAGCAAGACATATTGCTTTAGCCATTTTGGATTTACTATTGGCTTATTTTGAAGTCCTTTATTGCATTCATTGTTTTGTTTTTATTGTATCTATTCTGTTCTGTTTGATTTTTACTATGTCTGAAGGCATCTGTAGCTATTTTGAAGACAACAAAAGGTATTATGGTGATTATTGTTGATTTTGTAAGGTTTTAAATTTCTGTATCACTTATACTGGTTTATTTTGATTAGTTTTATTCTGTTTTATTTTCCTTGGTTTTAGCCTTTTTAAAATAAAAAAAGGAAAAACATAAAATCTACTTATAACTTCAAGCTTAAATAAAGTAATTTTGTCATATATCACAACATAAATATCCATATGATGTTCTATAACCAAACAATCTCACATATTATTTGCATATAATTTTCCATAATAGATTCTACTTATTAAGATTACAAGATGTTACTTGATTTCTTCTTCATATAATTGCAGTTAAATTTTAGGTTTCCATGGCATAGAATTGCATTGTATCTACTTATTAGGCCTTGCAAATATGGAGATAATAAGGATTAGAAAAATGTAAGCATTAGAATTCTGGCTTTCCAACCTTATAAAATCAAAGAAAACAATTTGACTGCACCATCCAGAAAGGCCTTAAAAAAATGAGTGAAGCCTGTGTTGAATCCTTGAAATTTCTGTTATTCTTTTGATTTATTAGCAGCCTGAAGAAGAATTCTATAAATTAAAACATATACCCCTGCATCTTAATTTTTATACAGACCCCAGCAGTAGATTTATGGTCATTCAAGACCTACTCCATCATAATTAAATCGTGCTTGTCGGCTTTTTATAGCTATTCTTGGAGATAAATCCTTATCTCAGAGGTTCTCACAGTGATTATCATCATGGCCTCTTGCCTTTATCATGGATAGGGGATTTTGACAGTGCTATAATTCCTATAGGTCTTGTATGTGTTACTTTCAACTGTATTTCTTCACAAAACATCATTATTGAGTGACATAAAAATACTCTGACTGCTTTTATTATTTCAGAGTTTTCCAGAGCATTGTTTCTTCTCATTTTTCTTCCTCCCCCCCTCTCACTCTCTTATCTTTTTTCTTTGAAACTAAATATTAGCACTTATTGACCTTGTTTTTAATGACATAATTTTGTATCTTGCTGTATATAACAGAATTTTCCTCCCATCCTACTTATTTGAGAGTAATGTTTTTTCTCTAAATAGGATAGTTTGTGATAAGAAAAATATCCTTTATTACTAACTAATCATTCACAAGATAATTATATGTGCAGTCTTTTTGTCCTGTGTTCTTCCCAGAGGACCATTTTTTAGAGATTTTTTATATAATTCAGATATATTTTCAGAGAATCTCATGCCAAAATACAAATAAAGAAAATAAAAATAATTATTTTGTGGTTATTGGCTGTAATTTGACAATCTATATTCAGTAAAATTTTTATAAACATTATAAAATAATTCATATTTAGGTAGGGAGTTGTACTAACACTAGAGAAAAACAATAAACATGACCAACAGTAAATGTTGTCTAATATAGGGCTTAAAAAGAACACTAACCTTAAAACAAGTGACAAAAACAGAATGAAAATGTTGAAAGATAATTCAAAGAAGAAGCTAATGTCTAGTACTACCACAAAATTTTAATTTCAGTGAAATTGAGGATACTTGAATACCATAATCAAATTTTAAATTATCAGATTCTTTGAAAATCGGAACAGATAAATGCTGGTCTTGCTTTTAAATTAGCAATGCTTTAACAATGCTGTAGTAGTTTTCTTGGCTTCCTTAATACCACAAAGGAGGCAGCATTAAACAATGTGAATTTATTGTGTCAGCGTTCTTGAGGCTAGAATTCCTAAGTCAAGGTGTTGACTAAGTGGAGTTCCCTCCCAAGCCTCTAAAGAAGAGCCCTTCCCTGCCTCTTTCAGCTCCTGGTGGCCGTTAGAGCCCCTTGCTTCCCCTCCTGTTCCCTTCTGTCCTCTTTCTCCTCTATTTTCTTTTCTTCTTTTCATAACACGTGCCATATTGTATTAGAATTTTAATTTGGCAACATTTACAGAAAGCCTTTTTTCAATACGGTCATATATTAATAAGTCCCAGGAGCTAAGACTTACAATATATTAATATTGACATAATATAACCCGCAACTGAAAATATTCTTCTTGATAAATTAGTGAAAGTTTTCTGAAAAGCAATTTAAAAATATTATTTTCTTCTATTAACTTCTGTTTTACAAATCCACCATGAGAATAAAAAGGTGTGCAAATTTTGATTATAGACAAACATTTGCTGAATTATGAAAGAAATTATTTAGAAGGAATCTGTGGTCGAAATGGAGAATAACCACACAATGTTGGTGCATGCCTGTACAGAATGATATGAATCCACTAAAACTGAAGCTTAAGTACCTAGTACCACAGATAACTGAAAAGACCAACTTAGATTGGCAACTTAGATTACATTTTCTACTATAAAATTAGTAGAAATTTCTTCAACTTTCTATATAAAAAAACATATCAGGAAGAGAAACCTACTATGCATGAATAAAGAAATAAACCTTTTCTTATGATGTTACAGAAAATCAGAAGTGCTAACAATATTTCTAGAATGTCGTTACCAATAATGTATGTCAATACTTTAGCCTTTGGTCTCACAATTCCACTTCTAGGAACTTATTTTAATGAAATCATCTTGCATATGCACAAAAATATATCCATGAAAATATTACTACAGTACAATTCATGTACAGAAGTATTAGACAGTTTAAAGAATGGGACATCTATATAATAAAAATGCCACACAGTCAATGATTTGCAAAGATGTAAGACACATATTTTAAAGAGAAAAATAGTATTTGCATCATCATCTCCTTGGTTTAAATTGAAAACAATCCACAGGTGTAGCAAAGACTATGTACCAGCTCTACACAGGGAATGTGTACTAATAAGGTTAAGCTGTTTATAAAAGAGTAAAACAAAAAATGTCAAGAGATTGTAGCCACTATTTAGTACTTTGTGGGTTAAATAAATTAAACTCTTCTCAAAATATATCATTTGCTTTCTCAAAGTTCATCACTGACTCTCAAACACATTTTGTCATAATGCTATTTTGGATACATTAATGCAATTGTAGTAGAGAACTTGTTAAGTGATATCAATATTAATAAATAAAGAAAACTTGAAAAGAATTTTTACAATGTTTTGCTTTCAAGAAGACACATGCAATTTCATCAGAAAATGAAAATCATGAGTTTATGCAGTCAGGGCTTTTTTTTACACATAAAAAATTCTATTTTTTGTAATACAGTTCTGGTTGGTATTTTAGAAATGACTACAATTGCTAAATATCTGAAAGTTAGAAAAACTTTAGAACTAAACCTATAGCAAAGTAAAAAATTAATAATTTCATGTAATGTTTTATTTTGTATTATTTGTATTTTACATAAAATACAAATTTTAACCTATTTACCGAGTATGTGGTTGAAAAATGGTTAACATGAATAGTTTTAAATATTTTTAATAAAAATAACCACAAGTTGTTTTCTGTGCAATATCATCACAAGATTGGAGCTTCTTTCCTTCTCTGGTAAGCATGTGACTCAATTATTATAATTCACAATATGCTATACATTATTTTCATTCTACAGCCCTTTCTGTGTGGTCACGGTTTTAACATTGTTTTCTTGTTCCAAGACATATGAGTGCCAAATAAACTTCAATAACATCTTAAACAACAATGTCTCGCCATTCTTATTCTTTGTATTTTGCCCTTAAATAATGAGTCTACTCCTACAGAATCAGGAGATTGGCAATATGTATTTTGTGAAAGCCAGAAGAAGCTTCATTAGATGCCTAACACACAAACTTTATCATATTTTGTACAACAATTTGTTCTGTGGGTGGTTGTTATACATTTTTTATGGGTTTTTCTTTTGAATACCTCTTTTCATAAAATTAGAATTAGAGATAAGTATTTATCATTAATCCTGCTAACCCAATTTCTGGTTTATAAAATACAATGAGATTTTTATGTTCACATATGACTTGTATTTTCCAATACATTATTTTCTGGTAGTTGGTCTTTCATTGAGTGGATGTTAGAACTAGTTTGTCTTATGACATGGAAATGAATGTTTCATAGTGGAGCAACCCATGAGAAAATGGAAGAGAAGAATTACCAAGAAGAAAGCCACAGTTTGTACATAACTTTACTCATAAATGACATTCTATCACTTCTGCAATTTTGTATTCATTAGACATGACTCAGTAAGTCCAGACCACACTCAACTGAAGGAATTATGCAAGACATGAATTTTAGAATCATTGAGGCCATCTTAAAACTTGCCTATCATATTAACCAAATTAGGCAAGTAGCATCAAAAAATCGAGTGAATAGGGTAGATTGCTTAAGGGGTACATATGTGGAAATGGACCTCAGTGGGAATATTTCTAGACCCAGGCCAGGGAAACTGGTCAGAAGGCGTAGCACTGGTTACAGAACTGGGATTGAGAAGAAGGGCCCGCATGTCAAGAAAACTTGCAGGGGCAGCAAGGGAATAAGACCTGAGCTCAGGCTTAAGATGGGGCATGTGACCAGGGAGAAGCTGTGACTCAGAGGATAGCACAGAAGTCATTTGGATCTGCTGCACTCTTCTGCTTCAGTTCAGAGCCTCAGTAAAGAAGAAAGCCCTGAATTTGGCATCTTAGTTTATTTTCTGTTGCTCTAAGAAAATCTCCAAAGCTGGGTATTTTTTAAAGGTAAGTGGATTTTTGGCTCTTGATTCTGCTGGCTGGAGGATCCAAATATCATGGTGCCGAGATATGGGAATGGATGCCCCACCTCTCAATTGCATCATGACATGGAAGACAGTCTGCAAGGGGTCTGGGAATATCAAGATGAGATCATGCAGCAGGATAGGAAGTGAGAGGATTCAAGGGCTAGGATCACGCTTATTATTACCCACTCTCTTAAGAACTAAGCAAGGTCCCTCCAGGACTACATTACTCCTTTTGATGGCAGCACGTGTGCTAACTTAATTACCTCACACTAGGCTCCACCTTTCAATACCATCATACATACACCCTTGGGGACACACTATATCCTTGGGGACACACTCAGACTGTACAGTATCAGAGAAGTTTCACTGGCTCATCTTTGAGAAAGAACCAAAGAAGAGTAGGGCTGAAATAAGCCACAGAATAGTGGTTCTCATTTAGTGTCAGAGTCATTTGGTAACTTGGTAAAAATACAAACTCACTGTCGTGGTTTATGTCGGTGGCCCCCAGGCCTCATGTATTTGCATTGTGCATTTGTGATTGGTTCATTGTCTAGTGCTTGGATTGGTGGTGTCAGTGCTACACCCTCCCAAGGGGTGGAGCCAGGATGTGATATAATGGCAGAAAAAAGGTGTGTCTCTCTCTTGCCGTTCGGCTTGCTGTTTGCAGCCGCCATAAACTGCGGCCCCGCCATGCCACCCTGCCTTGGAGCCAACTGAGTATGGACTGAAACCTCCAAAACTGTAAGAAATAAACCTTTCCTTTCCCAACTTTGGGCATCAGGTATTTTGTCTCAGCGATCAGTAGAAAGTAACTAAAACACTCATGGTCCATTTGATTTCAACATGCCTACTTCTGTGTTCTTTTCTAATACCCCAGATGTTCAAGTAACAACCGAAGTTTGAGGACCACTGTTTTAGGACAGTGTTCCTCAAGGAATATGCTGTTTGCTAATTATGACAGTTCACTAAGTGAAGGGACTATTAGTGCACTGACACGGTTCGTGGTATAAATATGAATCTGTACCCTTGTAGACAGACATAGAAAAAAATGATGATTATAACAAAGCATTCCAAGGAAAAGGCCTGTGCTTTCATGTTGGAAGAACAAATCATGGCTGGCACTGATTAACAGATTCTGCTCTCTCAGGCTGGCAAAATGTAAAAGAGTATTCTTGGCCAAAAATAACAAAATGGACACCCAGGCCAGCATCTGGAAGTTATTCTTGAAGAAATGTGGCGTTAGCTAAAATTAGAGTGGTGGGTCAATTTATATTTATCCATTTCTCTAGTCCATGCTAACTAGAGGTTAATGCAACTTAAACTAGAATATTCATTCTGTGCCTTGCAAGTGTGCAGTCATGAGTTCAATCCTTGGTACAAAAAACAAAACAAACAAAAAAGAATATTCATTCTGTTTTTAAATCTTTTCCTTCTGTTACATCCTGCTTATTTCCACATATGCTTGAGAAATATATAATATTGGAGCCTAATACTAAGAATTATATATAGTTTTCAATTATTATTTTATAAAATAGTCTTATGTGAGACAAATCTTAGCATAGTGTATATATAGATGAGAGCTATCCTTGAATCTAGAGAGACCTACCTTTTGATATAAACAGTGCCACTTATAGGTAATGAAATCTCAAGCAATTTAGATTCAGCTTCTCTAAAAGTACTGTGTGTAGATATGTAGATCACACAGCTACTCTGAAAAACTACCATTAAAATTATACACAATGTTTGCAAAATGTTCAATTCATAGTAAACATTCAACAAACACAATTCTTATTGCTCACAATCACAATGTGTGCAAAGTGTTCAAACCACAATAAACATTCAGTGAACTTTTACTGTTAACAGTTACTGATTCTTCTCAATGCTGTAAACATCAAAACATACTAGAAATACAATTCTTCAGAATCAAGTGCAAATTATGCCATCAGTTTCATTTTCAATTTTCTGCTTTAAAGTAAGAATTGTAGTTCGGAAGTCAAGAGCATAGGTTATTGATCCAGAGAAGTTCGGCTGAAACATTTGTTTTGATTTGGGGGTGCTGGAGATCAAATTCAGGGCCCTGTATACGGCAAGCCAAACAGTGCTTTACTGCTACACTGTGTCCCTTGTTCAAACCTAATTTTGCAACTCTCTATTAGGATGTACTTGAGTTACTTAGTAGATAATTTTCTTAACCTCCCCCTGCCTTGCTTTCCTTATTTGTAAAATGAAGATAATAAGGATGTACTTCCCCACTGGGAATTTGTAAGGATCAAATTAGTATTTGAAAAACAATCAAAGGAAAAGCATGGTACATGTTAGTTACTTTGATTGTAATTCCTTTTTCTAAAAATAGTATTCTTTTCCTCTGATTTTTATTGTCTCTTATTTTGCATGTTGTTTATAAAATAATCTGATAGGTTGATTTGTCTTTCTAGGTATACTTCAGCTTTCTAGGTGTATTTCAGATGATATTTCTGTATCTCTAAATTATTTTATGGAACCTGAATGTCTGACCCAGCTCTTTGAAGGATGTGAGCTATGCACTGGGTATGCTGCATACTTTTGGAGAATGCAGTTAATTACCTGAGTTAAGAAACCTCCATCTGCAGAACAGCTCTGCTCTCAGTAGTCTAATTAGCAACTAGGCGATCCACACATTAGAAGGCACCAACCACAGTACACCCGACTGGCTCTCAGAGTAGCATTCTGTACAAGAACTTTGCTCATAATTGAAGTGACAGATGAGAGCTACTCATCTTTCGCGTCTGAAACCATGTAAGAGTAGCAAGTCCTGGTCAATGAATGGTAAATATATGTATAAAAATCATGTATATATGATTAATGATGACAGCAAAAATAGAGCAAGGTTTTCCTATATATTTGGGAAAGTATTATATCATCTCCTTCGCAATGTTTAATTAATTAAAAACTTCGAGAACTTTCTTAAAAGAAAAACCGTGTATCTGCACTAATGGACAGAGATCATGAAATTTGTTGTCACAAGTATTTGGAGAAAAACAGTTACCAGGCTCAGATGACATTGTTCTTTGAGGTGGAGACTAGCTTTGGTTCTAGGACTGGCCTTGAATTTAAGATAACTTCATTCTTAGCCTCCAATATAGTTAGTATTACAAACATGCACTCTGCCCACTGAGATGTGGGAGTTTTCCTGAGTATGTCCTCACTAATGTGAATTAATCCTCTGGACTGATGGTTGTACATCTGCTGACTTAGAAGATTCCATAGAGAACATTCTCTCTCTGTGCTTTATGAGAACTGACTGAAACCATAAGAGATACATGTAAAACACACATTGAGTCAATGTGAAAAATCAAAGTTTTTCTGATGCATGTGCACCTTGAGGGAGAGAGATTCCCTGCAATTTTATCTCATAGGTAAGACATGACTAATTTAAATGAATGAAAAAACAAAGTATCATGTGCAGTGTGCACACCTGTCTTCTTGGTGGCTTGAACTCAGAATTCAGAGGCTTCTTTCTATCAACACCAAGTTTCCAAAATGAGGAACTTGTACAACTCAATGCAGGGAAAAACAAAAACAAAAACAAAAACAAAACCCCCCAAAAACAACAGGGAATCCAGAGAACTATGTGGGAAAACTCAACTTCCTGAGACAGAGTAGTTCCTCTATACTGGTAGCATGAGGACGACAGGCCTCAGAGAATATAGCATTAAGCACTTGGCAAGGGTACTGGGAGGGCAAGGAAACATATGCCAACATGACAGAGATCAAACACATGGAAAGGGGTCTTCGAAAGAGAAACAACCACCTTAGCAATGCCTCATGTGATCCAGAATGTATAACTGTGAGACTACTAAAAGTGAGGAAAGAGCAAGAGAACAAAAGCACAAAGATGGGAAACATAGTTTATACCTATTCACCTCCAAAATCAGAGAACCTTGGAATAACATCCTTGGTCAGTTAGTAAATCCAGGTGTTTTAAATCCCCTATGGCTCATATACAGATTCAATGAAAGGAGAATAGAAAACCATTTTTCAAGGTGAGCAATTACATGCTGGCCTAATTATGGCATAACAATATTTACAAATTCTCTACTCAAGCAGGCTAAATAGTCAAACTCAAATCTGTCTGATATGTTTATTAACATGAATAAAATTTAACAGTCCAGTGAATTTAGTTTAGTATTTATTCTTCTATACAAATATACCACTTTAAAAAAAATCTCACTTACTTTACAAGTGTAAATTGAGTACTATATAAAAAAATATATCTACTAGGGAATATATCCTTTATGGAGCCCTGAATATCAAACAATTGTTAAACTTGCTCACGTTGTAACTATGTCATATATAAGGATATGTTCATAACAAATAGCATTGAATATCTCCATTTCTGAAATATCTTAGAGTGTTCTTTGAAGTATAACTGCTTAATTTTAACAAAAGCTCTGTGGGGAAAAATAGTATCTCATATATTTAACTCATTGTATTTCACTGGCAAAGGAAGATACTTATTGGACATTTTTAGGTTTCATTTTAATGATTCATTACATCATTAGTGTATTAAAGCAGTAGTCTTTAAAATGCCTTTTATTTACTAATATGATCTGATCTGCTTTTGAAGAGTACATTATGTATTACTTTATGCAAAGTCTTATTTATGGGAAGCACTTTTCTCAGCACTCAGTACCTAGAAAAATACTCAGTATCTATTTGATTATGTCTTAAGGAGAATTGATTCACATAATTGATTGCATTTCTCACTTTGGCTTCTAGAGAGCTTTTAGTTGTGGTCTGCCTACATCAAACTCAGCAAATATTATTGCATGAATTTTATGTACTGTTTTTTCCCCCTCTATGCTATTTTTATTTAAGTTTTTGGGGAAAAAGTCAGGGTAAACTACTCAGAACCAGTTAGGTCCATGTGTATTATTGCTGCTTTCACTGAGGTTTTCTTGTTAGCTTGTTGGGTCCATGTGTGTTATTGCTGTTTTCACTGAGGTTTTCTTGTTAGCGTCTTATCTTACTTGCATTTTTGAGAAGATTTTGTACCTTCTTGGTACTAAAAGATGTTGCTACTTCCATTGTTTTCAGAAGTGAAATATTGTATGTTTTAATTAGAGGGCTCTTTGATTTGATAGGTATTTGCCTGCGAAAGAGTGAGATAAACCTAATAAGAAGAGAGGCAATCTAGGCAGGGAGTAGAGAAGAGTTCTTTCTTACCACCCATCCTCTTCATCCTACCTTTCCCCAAAATGTTCAAGCTTAACAACGATGAAATGTGAATCGAAGATCTGTGAGACGGAACTGCTCAGAGATTTCTTAGTGAATTGTAGGGCTAAGAAAACAGTGTGGATTATGGAAAAATCTTCTTCCTGAAAGCTATGTGCACCAATAAACACACATTCAACTTTGTCTTGCATTTACCTTCCTTAGAGAGAGGATGAAATATTAAGGAAAACAAATCTAAAATGATGACAAATATTAAAATTCCCTTGGTTTCATTAAAAAATGGTGTAAATGAAAGTAAGAAAAGAGAATCCACAAGGGGAAAGATCTATGTGAGGAAGTCTGGGAGGGAATCAGATTTCATAACTCGACCTGGAGTCAATGCATCATTATTAGCTCAGTAAGTACTCACTAAGCAAAACCTACATGTCAGGCATTAGTTTAGGAACTGATACGCAGTAAGGAAAACAACACCAAGAACAAAAATAACCTGACTTTTAATAAGGAATACTGCAAATCCACAAATAAACATGATACAAAATTGAAATATATTATGAAGGAAAGTGAAGCAGAAAGAAGAAATAAAAACTAAGATAGGAGAGTGAGGCAAAGAAGTGTTCTCTGATAAGAGACTATAAGAAACCATACAGGAAACTTCAATCAAAAGAAGGATCAAATATAGGCCACAGGTCGGGAAAGTGTAGTCTAAACATGTAGTACATAATCTGAATGCATCAGCTGCTAGTCCTTCAGGGAAAGCTGGACACAGAATTGGATTTCATTGTGGACTCAGGCACAGTTACGTAGGTGGTAAGGGAAACTGAGAAATCTTGTGTTTACACGTATTGGTATAGATCATCAACTTGAAATATAGACACATTTGTTAAAAAGAGAAATTTTTCTGAAGCAGAATTCATTATCTAAGATACCACATCTTTTTAACCAGATTTCTGTGTTTCCCCCTTGCATAAAGGAAAAATAGAATTTACAGGAAGAAGCAGCAACAGGAAAGGAGAAAAACTGAAGCAATTTTGTAATACTCATGAAAGAATATCCTCGATTTCCTTAAATTCTGAATCAAAACTGTACACCCTATATCTAACATTACTTTTTTGTGAACATTAAACCCGTTTATTTGATAGCTTGAAGAATACAGCAAGGGCTTCAAATATAGCTCAGTGACAGAGAAGCCACAGAGCCCAGTCACACTGAACATGTTACTGACAAGGTTTAAAATGGTGTTTATATACCCCCTTCTTTCCACATTTAAGCTTATGCAGCATAAAGGGATTATCTGCAGGGCCATGCCTATATTATGATTTTTTTCTTTTTTTTTTTTTTTGGTACGGGGGATCAAACTCATGACCTCACACTTACAGGCAGACGCTTATGCCACTGAGCTAAATCCCCAGCCCCTCATACCTGTATTATCGTCTGCCCTGTGCTTGTCTTGGGATAGAAAGAGGAACTCCAGTAAGATCTGTTCTCATATCACAACTTACTTTGTTCCCAGGAAGACTGGCAGTCATGTTTGTGTTAGTCCTGAGTTTCAGGGGCTCCTGCATTACTGCAAACTGGATACCCATCTGTCAGACTGAGTTGAATCAGATTTCCATGATGTGGGAAAAAATGATGAAGAGTTGTAGATAAAGTCATCAAAATAATGTTCCACCTGTGACAAGACTGAAGCAAAACCTGCAGATCTTATCCCGTGACAGATCAACTGACAGCTTTCATTGTAAGGCCCTGCCTGCTTTGCGTTGCCCTCCTAAATTCCACTCCAAGCTGGGCTTTCTTCAAAACACTATGAGTCCAAACATCAGGTGAATTCAAATGATTGGAATTCACTGAAAGCAATGAGAGACTATTTCACATGCATAATTCAGATTAGTAATGGTTTCATTCAGGTGGATTATTGAATTCTTTTATTAAACACATGAGGGTGTGTGTGTGTGTGTGTGTGTGCACATTTGAGAGAAATGTATTTATCCTTCACTATTTAGATATTATAAACTTTCCAAAAGGGTTTTAAATTAACAAAGAATAATTTCTGCAAGATATATTGCATAGTGTCAAGGAGAATATAAAATTTATAATTTCTGGATGTTGCTTTTTAAATTTTATCTTTCTTAAATAAATTTGAAGTTTTTAAATATGTTTCTCTCCTTTTGTTTGATACTATAAACATCACTTATCAGTGAAGAAAAAGAATAAGAAAATCCAATGTAGTTATTTTGTAACATATTGAGAGTTATAAGACTACAAAATTCTAATTTTGGAAACTATAATTATTCAAATGTAGAGATCTTAACACAAATGTGTTATTTGAAGTATATACACATATGCATATGTAATGTCAATACAGACTGGTAAGTAAAAAGGCAAACATTTTAGTGGTGATTAATTTTGAACTTGTCTTTAACACTAAGCTTACTATAGACATAGTGTGTCCTAATTGCTCATGCCTTACTCTTACTTTTGCAAATTATAACCAAAGATATAGAATGGTATTGCAAGAAAATAGTGATTTTATGTTGGCATCAAAGCACATAAATATTGACAGGGTATTTTATAGGCAATGCTGGTATGTACAAAGGTCTGGTAATTATTTTACTATTTATGATAAGGCTGAATATTATAGCTCTAAAGATGAAAAAATCCAAATGTCACCATCTGCTGTCTTCAGGTAAACTCCAGTTCCCGAACACTGACAGTTGCCTTCTTAAATTCTGTTAGACAAAGAAGAAAATAAATAAACACTTCCAAGGATACAGATTGTACTGAATTTAAAAGAATTTCAGACAGGAGGCCAATTTGAGATTTGGATGGAAATTGACAATATGTCCCTGATGATGTTAACAGCTAGTATTTATTGAGCACTTACTATGTTTTGAACATTGTTTAAATGCTGCACCATTTTGACTTCTTTAGTACACACACAAGAATAAATAAATGTACCCACTACTTCTATTTTATAAAGGAAGTTGTGGCCAACAGAGATGTTGCCACTGGATCTAGTTTGCCATGTTGTCAAGTAGCAGGCAGCCTGACACCCAAGCCCTCGTTAGAAGGCAAAGAACAGTCATCTCCTGCTAGACGTATTGCTCTACATTCCTCTGTGCTTCTAAGATGACATACTTTTAACCAAGTCATTTGACACCTAACCTTATATTGGATCAAAAAACTCTGTGCAACATCACAAAGGACAGAGATTTTTGTCAGTGTAGCTAGACCAGTGACTGGTGTATAAAAAGTGTGAAATAAAATCACATGTTTTAAAGCGTGAGCTAAAGTGTGACTCATATCCTTGCTTTACTGCACATATCGCCCAGTGCAAATCACTTCATCTTCCTATGCCTCGTTTTTCTTGATTGTAAAATGTAGGGTAAACAAAAGTCTTTCTCCCTAAATTTGTTTTGAGGATAAACAAGGTTATACTTACAACTGCTATAGCATAAGGAAAAATATTTGGTACTTTTTAATATATACTTATCCTATGAGCTAAAATTTTGTTTTTATTTATGTTCCTCAATGAAATATATGTCACCGCAAAAAAAGCTTGCCTAAATATATGTAGACACTTTACTTAAAATAATCAATGCTGAGAAACAACCCACAGTGAATACAGTGAACTATTGTTCACTGTAAGGTAACAGTAGTTACCTTACTGTGTGATAGTACAACAGAACTTCTTGCTGCTGTCTAATTATAATATATAATACCCATTCTTCAGCATCTCTACCTCTATCTCTCTACTCTTCCCCTGGCTCCGGAAACCATTGTTTTATTCTCAGGTTCTGTGAGAACAACTTTTTAGATTTCACACGTGAGTGAGATGTTTGAATGCTATTCCATTGTGCCATATTTTCTCCATTCGTAAGTTGATAGAACCAGACTGTTTTTATTTCTTGGTTATTATAAATAGTGCTATCAGGAATATGGAAGTGCAGATGTGTTTCTACATACTGACTTTACTTCTTTGTGTATATACACAATAGTGGCACTGTACTTATAGTTTTCTGAAGGACTTCTCTATACCATTTTCCATAATGGTTGCAAGGGCTTTTTCGCTCACATCAAGATTGTGAAGAAACTCTTTTCTCCATATTCTGTCCAGGACTTGTTATTTTTTCTTTGTGTTTTGATAATACTTTTAATTTTTTTTTTTTACCAAGGGAAGGTGATATTTCATTGTGGTTTTGATTTTCATTTTTCTGATGGCAGTGATGTTGAACATTTTTATACATCTGTTGGCCATTTGTCTTTTGAGGAGTGTCTGCTTAGATCTATTTCCATGATTTAATTGGGTTGTATTTATGTTGTTTAGTTGTTTGTGCTCTTTATATATTCTAAAATTAATCTCTTGTCAGATGAGAAATTTATAATCTCCCATTCTGTAAATCATGTTTTAGTGTTTTGTTAGCTGTGCAGAAAGGTTGTTTGTTTGTTTGTTTGTTTGAATCCTGTTTGTCTTCCTGTGATCTGCAGTGTCACCATGCGCTGCATGTCTCTGCTCTACTGTACATTCCATCATGCTGTCCCTGCCTTGGAGTTAGCTGATCATGAACTGACTTCCTGAAACCATGAGTCAAACCTCTCCTTTAGCCTGCAGATGTGAGGTACTGTGTCCCAGAGAAGTCATTGGGTCATTGTTATAACTATACCTGAATATGTAACTTAAGAAACATTTGGAGCTGGTTGGTAGAAGGAATTTGGAAAAGTTTGGAGATACAGGTTAGAAAATTATAGAATGCTGTAAGCAGAGCATGATGGGTAATTCTGGTCAGAGTTCAGAAGTCCAGAATAGTGATAGTAATGTGACAATAAAGATGAGCTTATGAGGTTTCAGTAAGTAATGAAGTTACTACTAGAAGCTGAATTAAAACCATGCATGTTGCAGTTTGGCCATAGATTGCCTACATTTTGACCATGTCTTGAGACATTGCAGAAGACTAAATTTAATGGCAGTGAACAAATTAATTTGGCAGAGGGAATTTCAGTGCAGCCCAAACTTCAGGCAGTGGTATGGGTACTGATGGCTACATTTAGCCAGGTTTATGCAAAAATTATAGGTTAAAAAACAAAAGCAATATTAAAAAAAAATTTCAGCCCAGAAGGAACCATGTATAAAGCTGGGGCACAAAAGAGCTATGTTTAATGAAAAGACTATCACCATTTAAAAAATGTTTTTTTGTACAGGGACAGAAGAATGATTTCTCAAAGACGTCGTAAAAGTCCTGAAGACCCCAGCTGTTGAAGGTCTAAACCAAAGTAGGTAGACTTGGAATCTTGCCCAAAGCTGGCACATAGGCTAGTAAAAGAGGCTCTTGGAGAAAGACACGGGTGTTAGAATGATTAGAATAGGAAAAAAAGAATTTTTTTATATTAGGAGAACAAATATTGTAGCATAAATTATTTTAATTCAGAGGACATCATTATATTCATCTATAAAAGAACAAATTGCTGCATGAGCTATAGCAAGGACAATATAGTGCGTTTCAATGTGTATATGCTGAACCAGTTTGCCTGGACTTCAATCCTCTCTTACTGCTTTTTAACATTGTATTTAACTACTTTGAACCTAAGATGCTTTTATAAAGTATCAGTCTGGCATACTGAAAACACTTAAAAGATTTACTTAATATTCCACATACAGACATTAGTTATAGTCATTCTAATCTCTGTGATAACACCAACAACGTAATTTAGGTCACAAATGTTGATCTAATAAGTATTTGGTAAATGATAACCAGGGTTCCAGCTATGAATTACTACCTACTGTCTTGTACTGTGTTTCTGCAAGTTGGATAAAAGTCTTCAAATATTCATGTACTCAGCAATGGGAATTGTTGATAAATTGATGGTTTTTAATGGAAAAATTCTTCCAGCTTTCAGAGGTTAAATGTTATTATATAACAATTTTTCAGGTTTTTTTTTTTATCAGTAAAATGTTTCAGTTTTATAATGGCATACAATATTTCCAAACAATTTTCCATGTGTCTCCCTCTATCTGGAACAGAAAAATATATTTTTTTATATTACTTGCTTTTCTAGCTGGCACTCTCAAGAGCTTCATAGACAATATAGTTATATTAGAAAAATACGTTCACCATACTATTTGTTTTTCTATCTGGGACTCTAAAGAGGTCTGTGGATAAAGCCAACAGTACACATTGATAATTTCAATTTTGAAAGTTTGTATTCATCTGTTTTGTTGGTAATACTTTGCCACCAAATATATATATATATATATATATATATATATATATATATATATTTAGGCATATAAACTATACATTTGTTCAGATATAGAAATTATGATTATATATTTTAAACCACATTTAATTAATTTATTAATTTTTTCAGCAAAAGAACATAGTGCCTTGCACACATTAAGTGGAGATCTATCTTCTAACCCATAAATTATGTTTTTAACTTCTACTGGTTAATTGTATTAACTTTGATTTCATTTTAAGATTAATTGTGCAAAGATTAATTTTGTTAATGATTATTAAAGTAATAAATGCTCTAAGTTATTATTGAACTATTTCCTTTATCCACACAACTGATTTATAAATTAAATTATATTTAATTGAATTGACTATAATTGACTTAATTAAAACATGATGGAAAACATAGCACATTTATCAGGATGCATGAATAAAATATTTCTAAATTTTCTTGTAATAAAGAAAAATGATTTTTCCACCAATGCCTTCTTTTTCATTTTGCTCAAAGTTTTAGGAAACCTAAAATGATCTGCTTCACACAGAGCCTAAAATCAAATTATAAGAAATGCCACAGGCTATTATTACAAATTGTGCAATTATTATTGATTGATGAATTTTCAACTGTTTGAATGAATTTGTTTCGCTGTTTTTTTCCAGACGGATAAAAATGAAAAGTTTTAACAAAACCAGTAAATTCCATAATTTTATCTACTAGTTTATGAAATAAAATATTCACTCATAAGTCTGATTTCAAAGGGGTATTGTGAATTTTCCAGAAAAACTGTCTACAACAATTTTAAATGAGCAGCATTATTAATTTGTAGACATATTTGGCTATAAATATCTGTGAATTAACAAATTTGTTATTGTTAGTAATCTAGGCACTGGAGTTCATTTTTTTCAAGTTCTGATATTAATTTAGAAACTTTTCATGTGGTATTTATAAATATCAATATTTGCTTTATTTGCATTGGAAATAAGCTAACTTTGCATGTGTTCTCTAAAATAAACACTCAAAAATTTAATTTTAAGTTTATGTAAATAGTTACATATGATCCACACCTGTTTTATATTTTCTAAAGCACATTCCAAAACCAAAACAAAAAAGTCTTAGAAAACATCTTGTCTTCCAGTATAGCAAAAAACCCCTTCAACTTTAAAATTAAGGATTAATAAATCAGATGCTGTGTAATTTAGAAAATTATTTTATTTTTAAAGTAAACAGGTTTTTTTCCATATGCTTGTATATGTTTAGGATCAAATTTTATTCATCATAGTGTAATAACTGATTAACAATTTACAATAAATTCTTAAGCTTCTTTATCGTCTGACAATAAGCTAATATATACAAACTCTGACCAAAAATGTGTATGCACTTCAGGAAAGAAAAACTTGTATAAATATTTTTATATGAATTTATTGAAACATCTTAAAATTATTATACTTTTGGCCTCTAAAATTACAAGATGTGCTCAAAGTGGAAACCACTAGCATTCAGACGTTTATCAGTGTGACAAACTGCTACTTGGGTAACCTTGCTCATTTTTCCACACACCTTTTCAATTTCTTCTTTAAGGGCAGGCAGTGCAGTGGGTTTTCTGCACTATACGACATCCTTTAAGGCTCCCATACAAGGGTAACACCATCTGTTGGAAAAATATCATATTTTCTTTTTCTTAAGTGTGCATACTTTTTTGGTGGATTCTGTATTTATTCAGTTATTTTTCATCCAGCAAGCCTTTTTTGACTACTCATTATATGTCAGACAGTGTTACCCTCTAAGGAAAGAATTAAAAATTACCCCTCAGAGAGCTCACAGTCTAATTGGGGGAGATACAAAAATAAAAATTATTATGGAATTACTAACAGCATTTTACTGTAAATGTTATAGGAAAGGTTGCCAATAGCAGTTATTGCAAAGTCGTAGTTGAACATAAATATTAAAACATTTCCCTGATTAACATAAAATCAATCAACACTCTCAAATATAGAAAACTTTTCCTTTTTAACTCTGTTATAAGTTAGATATTTGCTCTTTTTGGGAAAACTTTCCTTTTAAGATAAAGTAACACATTTTAAAATAGGACTTCTATTACATAGAGATAGTTACCAAGAAAGTGATATCTCATAAAATATTAATAAACTCACAAACATTGATATAAAACACTATTTTTGTTTAGAATTTTTGTTTTGACTCAACATTTTAAATATTCAAGGAAAATATTATTGTATGAAAACAAATAAGATTCAGTGAATTCACTAAAAAAAATCATTCTTCTATGAAATAACTTTTTAAAATCAACTCGACACCCAGAAATTGGTCTGACATTAATAGGTACTCCTTGTTGTTTTATTGTTGGATGTAAACAATCTCACAGAATAGCAACATCAGACAAGTTCACTCTGAGATCACAATACAATTATAAAAGAAAAAAATATTTTTACTTTAACACAAACACAAAATCCATGTGAAGAGTTAAAACACCATGCCTCTCCCTCTCCTGGCTAATGTGAAGACTCCTTCTGGAATGTCTTTATCATTCTATAGTTTGCCTTTGTTAGAAATAAAGTGTCATGAGATACCCAGTCATAAAATTGTCCACAATGAACCTACAGAAAAACTCTATTTCCTTAGGCTCAATCCTGTCACCCAAAGAAACTGCAAATCATAGAACAGATTGTCAACATTCCTGAGGCATGTCATATTTCCATGTTGTATACTCTTCCATGCTGCAATGAGTAATAAATCCAACTTGTGTACTACAGATACATACTTGCTGGTTTTTGCAGGGGAAAACAGAATTTAGTAGAAAGCTTGTTCCAGAGCCCACTGCCCCTCCTCTTAAAGATTCTACCACCTCAAATAACACCACAGATTGGTAACCCAGCCACTAGCATAGGGACCTTTGGGTACATTTGAGATCCAAAGCATAACAATGAAAATTTCTAAACATTGCTAGTGTTCCATAAATGTTAGTGAATGCTGTTTAAAATGAATGATATTTAAAAAGAAAAGAAAAATTATATCTTAGTACAAATATCACTTAGTGATAATGTGCAACTTTGTTCACTAAATATATTTATGTTAACATAGAGTTGTGAAGATGAAATACAATATAGTTGAATAATATGTAATGACTTTAGGCAGATACTAAATGAAATGGGATGTTCTATACTGACTAGGCTCAATCTTATTGAATAGGGTGCTGAACTTGTAAAATTTTTAGTATGTTTCATATAGAGTTTTTCTCTAGCTTTCCATGTAAGCTTTCAATTTGATTCCTAGTACTTAGCCTCCAAAGACAAACTGCTTCTCTCCCAATGAGATATATTTCCTTGACTTCTAAATTTGAGTTGACACTGTAAAGCATCTTTGGGTAGAAGAATATGACAAAGTAACGCTGCATAATTTATAAATCTGAGTCATAAAAACCTTTGTTATTTATTTCCTTGGTATCTTGGAATACTTGCTCCTGGGATACTCCCTCTTGAAACTAAACGACCACACCCTGAAAAGCCCAAGCCAAAAGGTGATGCTGGCCTAAATACTACCTTCAGCGGGGTGCCTGGCCACAGCCTTTGCCAATTGCAACTACATGAGCAGGCCGTCATGGTTATGTGGTACGGTCACATCTTCAGATGAATGTCCTTCCAACCAGTATCTCACAGCTGTGCAGCTGAGACCGACAGACCAACAGGCTGGCCTCAGTCAAGCTATAATCTCTTTATGATAACAATAAAATGTTATTTTTCTCTACACATTTTGGGGTGTTTTGTTATGCAGCAAAAAACAACTAGCACTGAAATATGGTTTAACACTTTGTGTCCACTTGAGTTTTTGATCAGAGTGATATAAAGAACAAATTTTGCTTGCTAACAGTTTTTATATGGTAACTAATTTAATAACAAAACAAAAACTCCAACATCTTTGAACATATTTTATAAGTGCTTCCTTTATGGTCAGGGTTCAAAGAGTTTAATTCTTATTTGTCTTTTTCTCTGATATTTCAGGTTCTGGTATTTATCTTTTCCATATGGCAGAAAAAGAGCACATTAGCTGTTGGAGAAAATGAGAAAAATCCATGATTTAAGCAACACAAGAAGCTGCTTATCGTTCTTGATAGCTCTACAAGAAACAGATGTCACCGCAGTGACTTCCTGCCAGAGAGAGGTGAAAGGAATTCTGGGAAAGCAAATTAGATAACAAGTATGTTGTGTTCACACCAGTCTGCTAAATGAATCAAGGGATAAGCTACATATTAATGAATCAAGTGATAAGCTAATGAATGGAACAAATTCTTGTTTCATCTTGTGGAATAACTGAATAAATCTTTCATGTCTATTGGCCTTGATCAAGTATGCATGTGCCTTCTAGATTCTCAGGGGAGAGACATATTTCACAAATGTTTAAAAACACAATTGGACTGTTTGTGGATACTGCCTCTAAAACTGTTGATCAGATTCACCTCCAAATTATATGAGATTTGCAATTATATCAGCAACAGAAACTTCCTAAATTACCTGGATGCAAATATAAGAACAATGCAATGCTAAAGAAACTCTATAACCTCAGAACTGGCGCAAATAGAATGTAGTAAAACAAGGTGGAGATAATACATACTAGACATGTATTTGAGAGAATTTTGAAAATATTTTCATCAGTCATCATATAAATATTGTATTCTGGGGTAATTCTCACTGTCTCTGTTAAAAAGGAATTATTGGAAATATAAAGATAGGTAAAAGACATTCTGTGTTCTTAAAACTGTAATTTTTAAAATGAAATTTCCACTCATTGTATTTCTAAATTTTTGTTATGTTTATAAAAAAATAACAACCTTATAGCCAAAGCTTTCCTAAACAAGTAGTGTTTTATATATCATTCCATTATTGCTACTATTTATTCAAAAATATTTCTCCCCTTTGGTAAGCCATGTTGCTTTAATCTAGTTTGGTTTAGCCAAACCACATATTTATTTTACTTCTTTGGCTCACCTCTTGGATTCTTTACATCTGTGAAACACTTTCCTGTTTACAAGTCCCAAGTATAATTAAAGGAACTATGGGTACTTGCAAGGAATGTAGGAACTCTGGCTTCAGTTTCCAAGCATAGGTTCACTTCCCAGTCACACTTATTTGCCGTGTTTCTGGAATGTTACGTGGGAGGTGATATGTGCTTTTAAAGGGATCTTGGATCAAGAACCTTATCCACGTGGAAACCACAAGGTAAGGAAAATGTCCTCAACTCACTACTTTTCCCAAGCTTGCACACTAGTGCTTTTAGACTAAATGCAGTTTTATGAGACCTGACAGTAACAATTTCTCTCTTCTTTTGTGTTTTTCTATTACCACCCATATGAACTTGTTCACTTAGTCCTTAATCCTAGGCCCCAGGTCATAAAAAGTAAGATATGATACTGCATTTTCTCCTCTGGCTTATATTAGTATTATTTTATGTAAAAAGAAAAATCAAAACCCACACGGCACTGACAATTTGGCCAAATTTATTGAGGTCTGGTCTTCTTTGAGAGTTTTGGGCTACACATGGCCTTAATAATGAAACAATTCCTGGCTTGATCCCTGATTTCAAAGATTCAGTCTCAGTAAGATTCATCACATTCTCAATCTTTCTTCCTTTTTTCCTTGATTTAAGTCCATGAATGTTCACTGCATCTTTCAAAACAAATCATTATACCATTTTGAATTTAGAAATTATAAAATTTTACACATTTGCAATTTATCTAATACTTGTCTTCACTGTTCAAATCACTGGTCTTATTATTTTTTCTCATTATAGAATCTCCTAATAAAATGTAATAATAAATAGGTCCTTCTGTAAACTCCTAACTGGGCCTATTACAACATGATATATTACAGCTAAGGTAGATTGTGTATTTTCCAAACTGAGACATATTTAAAAATAAAGCTGGGGATAAGAATGTAGCACAGTTGTGCAGTGCTTGTCTAGCATGCACGAGGCCTTAAATTTGATCCACAGCACTTCTAAAAATAAACAAAAATGAATATAAAGCAGGTATTCTGAATTATTACAATAGCAAAATAGGTTTAAGCTTGATATTATGGTTATGTCAATTACATGGTGTGCAGTATAGCCCACACTGAGGCATACTGGATTTCTCTCTATTTCAAACAGACATTTCAAATTTTCAAAACAACTATCATTGCTAATAGTATTTTATCAATTTGTTTTATTCTATAATTCAGCGAGACAATATGTTTCATTCTACAATTCAGTGAAACAATTGCTTTTATTATACTAATTGTCTATATAAGTAAACTGAGACACAGAGAAACCAGGTAACTTATTTAATTAGTAATCAATGACAGCCCAGATTTGAAGGGGCACACTTTTGTATCTCAGACTTCTGGCTGTAAATTACCAAATACTGTTCTTTACATCCCTCTGTTAAATGTAGTAACATTAATAGCTCTCTGAAATTCCAGGCTTTTAATATGGAAAGTATAGTATTGGACAGAAAAGACTTGATATTAAATTTTCTTGAATTCTGGTGTTGTCCAGGTTTAATATTAGCATCTCTAAAAGCAGTGACTTAGGGAAAAGGAACTCCCAACCACTAGTTGTCCGTTGTGAGTTTGTGCTCTCTAAAATCTAAGAAGGAATTTTAGGAACAGTAGAGGTTAAGGGCAGAATGTATTTATTGAGAGAAAGAAAGAAAGCTTCTGTCAAAGGGACAGAAAGGGTCCTGAGTCTGTTTCAAAGACTTTTGTCTTCTCAAGGGAGTTTTATAGAGCAAAACTACAAGGTGAGGCAGGTTTGAGGTGGGGGAAAATGGAAAATCACAAGGTGGTCATGAGGTAGGACAGAACTATGGTCAACCAGTAAGATTATGAGTATAATTGCTCAGGTAAAATTGATTAAATCACGGACAAATGGGGAAATGAGTCAGGTAAGAAGGCATACAAATAGAGCAGGGGCTCTTCCTGTAGAGGATTGGGTTAATGACTTCTTTTGACTTCCTCAGGGTGATAGAGACCTATTTAGAATATCAATCCCTGATGTTTACCCTTAGGAAGTATGTGGGTGCATTTGTTTTATCTTTTGTCTTGAGGTCTGCCCATATCGGAGATGTCTATCTCCCCCACAGTTGCAAGGTATCCGGTCTTTAAGCGCTGGTTCCTTCAAAGGCCTAGCTCTGTCTTACTGCCTATAGTATTTCTATCTAACTCAGTTGACAGTAGGGCTGGCCATCAGAAGGTATCAAAAGGACTTCAGGTGATTCTAATGTGCAGTCAGTATTGCAAAGCCCCATTAAATCTTACCTAATATGAAAAATCTTTGCACATGTGTTTGTCCCTTTCCATAAATTTGAGTCCTTAAGTGAATTTCCTTTATCTACCAGATACTATTCCACACTTTCTTTGAATTAAAATAAATAACGAAATATTTGGAGCTGGATATTGCTGGTCCATAAAGGGGTACACTAATCACAACACTTTTCCATTGAAAACAAATGAACATGAGTAAAACATAATATAGTCAAATACCCCAAATCAGCTACAGTATTTGAATAAAAAAGGCATTATTTCTGATTATTATTTTCTCCTCTGAATGTTGGAAATAACTCTGTTTTACTGTTTTGTCTTTAATTGATGCTTCTAGATGGTTTACTGTTATTAGATGAAAAACTACTTGAGAAGAGAAACCACATCTTCATCATTTTATTTCTTGCAGTTCCTAATAAAGTAACTCTATGTACTCTGTTCAATAAATGTTTTGTTTATTTTTTGTTTGTTTGATTTTGTTTTGCTTTGTTTTGCTTTGTTTTGAGACAGTGTTCCCTGTGTAATTCAGGCTGACTTTGAACTTGCAGTGATTCTGCCTCAGCCTCCTAACTGCTGATGTTACAAGTGTGTGTGTGCTGTCACACCTGGCAAATGTTTTGTGGAATGAAAAATATAAAGCAGTTTGTAAAGACTGTCATATTATGACTTCATATTTCAACAGTGTAACCAAAAATGTGATCCACAAGTGGTTTACCTGTGAGCTTGTTAGAACTACACTTTCTCTAGCCCCACTCAAGTCCCACTGACTTGGAAACTCTGGGATAAGTTTTAGTATTCTGTATTTACCTATATTTAACATAGTGGATCTTTATGTGTCTGAGTTAGGAGAGGACTACTTTGCAATATATTTCACATAAATGATTTATAATAGTAAGTAAAGCATAGCAAATTTACAGATGACTCAAAATCTGGGAATGATAACAGCATTAATTTAGGGGAAAAAAAACCAAAATTCTGCAAACTAGAACATTTGATGTGTGTAACAGAAATACAACATGGACAAATAGAAGGCTGTTATACATTAACCATGCATTTACTCAGCAGCAACTACATATCAAATCCTATGCTGGATAATGAAATGGATACAAATTTATTTCCTGCCCTCAAAGAGTAATTTTTAGGCTAAAGGGATAGATATCTACCCAAGTAATTAAAAACACAGTAAAGTGAGCGTGCCAGTTATTAAGCTATTTTCTCTCGATTTCAACACCCCTCCCCATATGCTTCTAAAGTTTGAGCTGGGGCTCTGCAAACCACATTTATGGTTTGGCAGTGGACTGCTTGGTAGACACAAAGTTTAGATGCTAAAGGCAGGATTAGAAAGTAGAAAAAGAAACTTGTTTTCCTCTTTGCTCCTATTTGCTCGCTGTTGCTGAAAATATCTCTCCAGCGTTACCACTTCACTCTCAACTGATGATTTCTTCCAATAGCAGCCATTGAATTCAGTCACAGTTTTTCCAATATTCATGGAACCAGCCTGTTCACATCTCTTCATAAACACTAACATAGCTCTTTTCAAGTCTGCATCCCAGTCCACTAAGGTCTCTGCCCTGAGGTGAGAAGCAGCAGCAGTTTATATACCCCACCTTGAAACTTCTTAGCTATAATAATTGCACCCTCTGCTTTTGTTTTTCCCTCCATATATGAGGTAGCTGCTTCTGAAATTACTGCCTTTCTGATTACCTAATGTCACATTTTGCTTTATAACCATACCAGCTTTATGCATATTAAAATTCTTTCTCTTACATTATGTCTGTTAGAATAACTACTGAGGCTTTTGTCTATTCAAAGGACATTGACTAATACAATAAATAATATAGTGAAATGGTTAAAAATTTAAAAACATCCTAAAGTATTTTACTCATGAACATGTTAGTTCAATCAGACTCATGACAACCACATTTTCAGCCAGATGAGAAACCACTTTCCGTTCTGAGTTCAATTTGGAAACTAATTTCTTTATCATATCTAGCAAACACACATAAAATAAAAAATATGTGTCAGGTAAAACAATGTATCATACATATGCCACAGGTGAAACTATCTGATATTCTAAAAACTAAAGATGAGTAAGGAAGGAAATAGACTTATTTGGAATTTCTTTAAAAAGCAAAAATTGAACTAATACGTTTTAGAGAGAAGACAGATTTTTTTTTTCTAAAAATCAATCCCCGCTAAGGATAAAAGTCAACTCTGAGAAGCAGCAAATACATTTCTTCATAAAAGACACTCTAATTCAGGTTCAGAAACTATTATTTGATATTCTAGGGGACATTCTTCAGTTGAAAAGTTCACTGAATTAGATGTACCAGATAGTTTATATTGTGGTCCTGTGATCTGGCTATTTGTGTATTCATTTCCTTATGCCCCTTTCCAACAAGAGAAGTGTTTCTTAAAGTGAATAGAATGTGCAAAAGAAAGAACACTAAAGGAGTCAGGCAAAAGAAAGGGCATTACAACATGGGACAGAATGAAGCCTTCATAGGTAGTAACGTACCGGGAGGGAGATGCATTAGGAAAGTAATTATGAGGAACCTGAGCAAATAGGCTGCAACAAATCCCTCCTAGCCTGGTCTCTTCCACCCTAGTTGGAGCAAGGTCAAAAGCTGCTGCAGCTGAGATTTTGTCCTTGCCTCAGGTTTCAGAGGCCACATTTGAAATGCTCTGTTCCAGAACAGTGTGTGCACACAAAATTGCTTATCTGAGAGATGGTTACTTTGTTCAACCTTATTTTCTAATATTTGCTAAGATACGTGCAGTGATTTGGAAACCTTATATTATGTTGGAACACAACACAAACTATTATTCATATTTCTGACAACAATATTAGAAAGTTTTCTATAATATCACCAACAGTTTTAGCAACAGTGCAGGTTATTGGAATACATACTTTAAACATTTACCCAATAGACGGCATAAGAATTCTTAGTGTTTATCAACCATTGGAAACAGATTTCCATAAATGGTGTCAAAAGAACAATTCTATATAAGATTGGCAAGTATGGAGGGGTAAATTGAAAAACATGTGAAGTTTTAAACATTAATTTTAGAAAAGTCATGCATAAATATATGGCAAAGACTGTACTTATATTTATGGGAGCTGTATTGTTATTTTACCTTGAATTAGACAATGTTAAAAGGCACATTTTAAAACAAAAAAGAGCAATCTCTCAGTTGCTTGTCTAGACTTTGCCAAATATACCATTATTTAGAAATATATAGGTGTTTAATGTCACTTAGACCCTAATGTGTCATTAATGAACTGTCTTTATTTCATATCTCAGTACTTCTTGTAAATACATTATAGCTGAGTCAGGGATTTAATTTTCCAAAAACTAGAGAGTATAAGAGAAAGACATTACTTCTATACACCAAAAATGGTAAAATTCTTGTGGCAAGACACTGTGTAGAATTTTCTAGATATTAATTATTACAATATATTTCATGTTTCTACTATCAAATCTTTCAACTCTAATGATAATAGATACAGTATCATATTACTTTCATAAATGAAAATGTAACAGAAGAATTTCATGGGACAGATTGAATATTTTTTCAACAGCTCTTAAACACTGCCTAGTCAATATTGTAGAATGAAACAATATCCTTTTCAGTTTCCTTGGAAGTGTAATGTGTATTCTAAAGGTTCACTGTGATGTTACCTAGGCTATGACCAAGACCCGGTATATCTAATTTCAAGTGGCATTATTTTCATTGCAAAAGTTTTAAGATACTGTGATATTTTTGACTATAGGTGTACATCCAAATTTTGTGCCCAACAGTTGCTAGAATACAGTAATTTTCTGAGATTTCTATAGGGTATTAAATCTGATTCTGAGGAACTGTTAATACCTGTGTGAATAGTTAAGGTGAGGCATGAAATGGTACAGTGGGTGGTAGAACTGGATGTATGTTCCAGCAAATCTGATTTAGAACAGCTCTCTTGAAACAATGCAAATACAATAAAGATGAATTGTTTTCCAGTTTCGAATGGGCTCTGATTACAAAAGTACCAAATCTGTTTACTTCTCAATGGGAGATTTGGTTTCCATGGGGACCAAACCAACCTCATCTGCTGTTTTGCAGACCATGCTCGGTGTGCCACCTCCACTTTGGCAGGACTCAAGAGTAGCTGAACGCAGCTACTCTGGCAAGTGTGCACAGCCATCTATAGAGTTCTTTTCTCCTTTCCACCCCCTTCCAACCACAGAGCCCAGCAGGGGGCTTCAAGGATGTGCAGCTTTCCTCCCACTTTCAAGTTGCATCACTTGTGATGCTCTTTGAAGCTGGAACATTGTACACTGTTGCGATAAACATCCGCCATGTGTCACAATGTTTCTTCAAGTTAAGTGTCAAATTATTTGGCAATATAAATAGTTGCCTATTTTTATTGTTTTAGTTCCCTTATCATAGATTCTGTTTCCGTCAGTGGTATTTCTATACAGATTCATCAAAATATATCACATATTGGGCAATTTTCTGTGTTTAATATGGCATTATTCATGTGCTCAGTGTGAACTATTACTAACAGCTTACTCTATGCCAAGCATTGTGCTGAACATGAAGGGCAGAGAGATGAGCTGGACAGATTTCTTATTCTCAAGTAGCTTAAAATCCAATAGAGAAGAATGTATAAGAAATGGCGCTTGTAAGTCATTGTGGCAATTGGAATGGTATGATACTTGCCTTGATAATACAGATGTCAAAAGACTCAAGTCTCATATGAAAGCATCAAGGAGACCAGAGGCTCTTGGAGGCTGTTGCTTTGGTTACAGGTTCAACAATAAAAATGCATTATTTAGGTCAAAAGCAGCAGCTTCAATGAGTTAATGGAGGAGAGAAACAGCAGCTTTGGACACAACTGGAGATAATTTTGTGTGTTTGACCAAAAACAGTTGTGTAGAGAAAAATCAGTGAAATATGATCAGCCCATCAGTGAAATATTAGAAATTTTGGATTTTATCTAAAGTCATTGAAGAGATGAACACATAAAAGAGAACACATAAAACAATTTGTCAGTTTTTTATTTTCAAATAATTATTCTGAGCCTGTGTGGAAAAAAAAAACTTTAAAGAAATGAGAAATTTGACTAAATGAATAAGTGGTCTTATATTTTTCTCTGGCTGAAGACACGTCCCAGTAAAATGCCCAATTTTTAAAATTCAGTATTTCACTTGAAGACATCCATGAGTTCTTGGAAGAAATAGACACATGACTGTTGTACTTAACATCTATTTAGTTTAGGAGAGAAAAGGATATGAGAAACGGTCATACCTGAGAGTCTGCGGTAAGTGGAAAGTACTGGGGAGAGTCTACTCAGTGTCTCTCAAGCCATTGGCAGAAACTGGACCAGTGGAGAAAAAATCACAGACAGGAATATTCTCAGAATTTCAACTTTCTAGGGACCTAAAAAATGTGAGTTTCCCACTTTTAGAAATGAAACCTAGGAATCAGACAGAAATCTAGAAATTTGAATTAGCTCAGAGATTATTAGCTCAATTGATTTATTTCGTAGAACTACAAAAAAGGCTAAAAATTTGAAATTGCTCTTTGTTTAGTGTTCTTGCTTTTCTGCTTTGTAATGTCTAGGATTAACAATGCATTATGCCAATGAAAGCATGTGTAAATTATATATGTCGTCTATGGTTATTTTCTAGTATGAAAAGCTATGTTTTTTTAAAAACAGATTTTCTATTTTATTCACTCAAAGGTTTAGAAAATGAGATTGAAACACTCTGACTCCTTTCAAATTAATGCATTTAAAATAACATTTTCCCATTAGCTTTATCTCACTTCTTTTTAAAAAACTATTATTCTGAGTTTATTGAATGTTTAAGATTCTGTTCAATAAACACGTATCAATGGCCTGCTTTGATCAAGCAGTATCTTTATTCTAGAGAAAGTTATAGTCTAGAATAATATCAATGGTCTAAAATGATATCTATATTCTAAAATAATATTGATTTCACTGCTTAGGGAACTGACTTTAGACCACTCTGCTAGTCATTTAGCTTAATGTTTTATAGTAATGCAAGTAACAATGCAAACAGCAACGTCAGTTAAAAGATGATCAAAATTGCACTTTAATAAAGTCTTAAAAAGGGTTTTATCAGCTATGTTGCTAGAATGTTAGGTGAAATGAAAAGGTAGCCCATTTGTCTTTCATCCGGAATAGTAATAACTATTATTTAATTTTTCAAATTACAAAATGTGTGGACATTTGTGTGTGTGTGGGTGCCATTCAGTTTAGTCCTGGGCAATTGAAATGGCTAAATAACACCCATATGGTAAACAGCTTGGTACACCCAGTATAAAGGAAAAGGTGTTGGCAGTGAATCTATGAAGGAGGCATTATGATTTTTACTGAGAGGTGACAGAAATGTCCAGCTTCCGGGGTGCTATTTCGTTCATCTTTTCTTTTTCTTTTTTTTCTATTTTCCTTTTCATTTCTTTTCTTTTCTTTTTACCTTTCTATGTTTCTTTCTTTTTCTTTCTCCCCCCTCCATTCTTATCTTCTGTCTTCTTCATTTGTTAGTATGTCTGTTTTTGGCAGATTTTTCACTGAATGAAATGTGTTTAGTGTTAAGTACTTGTTCTCAGAAAAAAATACATATATAGTTTAATGCTTTGGAGGGTGATATGCAAAACAACCTAAATAATTAGTTTCACATATCAAGAGTCAGTTGCATTATAGAGGAGTTGAAATGAAATGAAGTATAATTCATACCTGATAAAATATCCTTTTGAAACAGGGAAATATGACATATGTGAAGCAAAGATAATTCAATAATAATAGTAACATTGATCATTAACATATATTGAATATTTATTATGCATAAAGGACTTGTTTTAGTGATGTCCATGCATTACAGGGTGGTTTTCACTTTATACCCATAATAAGCCTCTGGGTATGAAATCGCAATGCTGCTGATTTTGCAGGCATGGAAACTGATGAACTGAAAATTTAGGTAATTTGGTTCATGAAGTGTCAGGGTCAGAAATCAAATGCACCCAGTGTTACTCCACAGACCACACCTGTGATTATAATGTTATGTGGTTTCTTTAAATAAAAAGTCAGTGTTTTTATTTCATGAGCTGAATAGCTGGGTATCTGTTTAAGACTATCATGACAGTAATGGCTATATGGAGAAGCACTCAGAACTGGGCAAGAAAATTACAGCTCAAATCTCTATCATACCAGTGATGTGAGATACTTGACCTCTGGAAGCCATTCTTTCATCTGTAAAATGGTCATAGCTCTTCTCATAGTGCCATGTGGAGGATTAAACAAGATTACACCAAAAATACATTGACTAACAATGGATATGCAACATGCTTCCAATCTATGTATACTGTTGCTGTTTTTAAAGCAAAAATCTAATGTGTGTCAAAAATTCACTGGGATAGATATATAATCTCCATTTAAGTAAGATTAAGAAGTTTTAAATATTCAAAAGGTTTGGGGGGTTGGTTTTTAAGAAGAGGGGCATTTAGAAGGCACTATTTTTTCATTTTTGAATTCAATGGTATATATACTTAATTCTGGTGTGTTACAAAAATTTGTATTCCAAATTTGTGAGTTTAGAGACTTCAAACTATTGTGTATCAAATGAGTAAACAGTAAATTATTTGCCTCTATAATATAAACTGATATTTTAAATATACACACAACCCTAGGCTATGAAAATCAGGGAGTTTATTATTGAATTTATTTCACATCTGCAATTCCTTTTAAGTTTGTAAGTATACTTTTCAAAAGAAGTAATGAAGTTTTCTTGTCAATTAAATATCTAAGCCTTGAGAAAATTTCTTAATAATTTTCACAGAAAGTGATGTGTAAATTTTATGAATTATTTTACATACTGAGGACCAAAATTTTAAAATTTCATATAAAATTGAATTAGATTGTCCATTTTCAACATTTTAACACATAATAGCACTAAAATACTATAAAAATGAATAATATTAATTATTGAAAATTATTTAAGCTATTGACACAATAACATCTTTAAAAATATTTTTCCTATTATATGATTTTTGTGTGTTCTCAGGCATTTTAACAAAGCACATTCAGGCTGAATCAGATACTAATGTCTGTGCTACTGGAATGCCCAGCGTGTAAATGAAAGGTTGTGCATTATATTTAGTAAGAACAGTTTGTTACTGACAGTCTTAACGTGAACTAACTCAAAAAAGATATTTCATTCATAATATAAACTAAAGGAAAGAAAACGTTTGTCTTGCTAGAATGTAGACTTAATAAGTAATTTTACACTTAGGCAAAATAATCACTGAAACCTAAATATTTCAGAATATTATTCAGAATCATCTGACATAGGTACTTTATATAACTTCTCAAGTCTTTAGAAACAAGGAAGTCATCACTGTATATAGCAATACCCGTATCTGGCTAATCTTTTGGGGACATAGGAGCAGTCTTGATTTGGTTGGAAACAGACTCCATGTGGCTTGTTTTCACTACTTATCACCCGGGAAGATGGGCCTCATCCTGCAAGGCGGGCACAATAGTCTCCTCACTGCTTTGCAGAACAGCAGATGTGGCAGGGCTAAAATCAATATTCACACATGGCCTGTGACATCGAATCAGTTCAAAGTTTTCCCTTCATAATATTTGCAATGGTAAGGAATGATTTATCAAGCTCAGTAACTTCTTGGAGTCCATAAATTTCAAATTAAAATAGAAATCTTTTGTATGAAATAAATCTTTGGATTCCTATAGATTTCTCAACCTTGTCTTCCAAATGGGCTTCAAGGAATCCAGGATCCCGAGACAACTATGAGCTTGTAGCTCATATTCTGTCTTCTGTGTGTGTGTGTGTGTGTGTGTGTGTGTGCCCTTAACTTTCATTACACTATTTAAAAATGGTTCTATAAAGCAAACAATAACAAAAAAATCTAGAAGCCCTACATGGAGAGAGGAATGCCAGACAAAACTAGCACTTGTTTTAAAGAGGCTTAGAACTGACCTAAACTTAAATTTTTGTCAAAAAATCATTTTATGGGGATCTCTCAAAATAGTAATCAAAATGATCTGGCAGGGTGGCCTGACAACTATCTTATTTTGATAAATAATGAATATGACATGTGTATCATTGCGAATATGAAACACATATTGAGAGAAAGGGGTAAAGGATAAAAAGTGAAAGTCGTAACTAATTTAGTAGCGGTGTGCCTCATGTACTAGGCAGGCAATTCACATACATGAATGTACAAGGATTTCAAAACATTTCTGGACACTTAACACAATTAATCCAAATTATAGATTATAAATGGAAACCATAAAGCTTAAAAAGGTTGATCAAGTTGACATGACTAGTTAGAGAGAAGCCTTATTCTTACGTAGGTCTCACTGAGCTATAATATCATTGTTTTGTTTTCATACTTTTAAAATAAAACTCAGAATTTTGCAGGAAGAGAGTGTTAAGAGATGGTAGCTAACTTTTAAATCCATGAAAACAGAAATTTTATCAAGCAGTTTTTAGTGGAGAATTTAGTATAAGAATACAATAGGAATTCAGCAAATACTTATAAAATGAGTATGTCTTGCTAAATTGTCATTTAGCAAAGAGATGGGAACAAAAACAATCAAACATTTTACTAATGATCACTGAATCTGGTTAGTGACAGAAGTGAAGAACCCTCAAGTCCTTTCTTAATATAGAGGGAAATAAACTTGCTTCCAGAATACTTTCAGTGCCCTTTGACAGATAATAGAACACTACAGATGATATGTTTTCCTCTTCTTTTAGCTCAAGACACAAAGTTATTATTCTAAATAATCAGAACTTAGATAAAACTAACATTCCAACCTTAAACAGTGTCACTCTCTCTGTCAAAGGAATTTGCTTCTGACTATGATATAGGTTCTTGTGTTTATGTATTTTTCTAAATTTCCTACTGCGCTGTTGCAGTGTGTAGTTGTTTCTGTTATGTTGGCTAAATTCACGTTCCCTCTGTCTTCAACAACTACAATGGAACAAACCCCCCACCTAACTGTTTCAGGCCTGGCTCCATGGGAAGGTGATTCATGGTGCACAGGGTTCAGTTTTTAGTTTAATGTTCTGCTGTTACTGCCTTGAAATTCTTAATAAAATTTCACTTTGTACTGGGGGTTACAAACGACATCACTAGTTCTGCTTCCTCATTCTGCCCAGGAAAACGGTTATAAATCTGTTCCTTTTTTTTATCTATAGTTTTGAAAGAGCACCACCATCTGCCTCATCATACTGTAAAATGTTGGAAACAAAGATCTATCTTCATTTTGCCTCTTCTGCCTACCCCCATATGCAACTGGTTGCAAAATCTTATCAATTTTAGCTCCATAAGCTTTTTTTTTTTAATCAGGAATCTAATGGATCTCCTTTTTTCTATTTGTACCACTTTCAAAAGGATAAAACAAGAACAAAAAATAGTAAAACTAACTAAATAAATTAATTAATAAATAAAAATGACAGTATTGAGTTGGGGATTTAGCTCAGTGGCGTAAGCCTGACAAGTTGGAGGTCTTGAGTTTGATCCCCGGTACCACACACACACACACACACACACACACACACACACACAAAATCCACGTGTTTCTTGCCATTGATTGGTTGTAAGAATTTCAGTAAATCAATTGACTTTTTGAATATAGATTTTAGCATTATAGAATTTATGAGCTTGGGAGAATTATGCTAAACTCATAGTTAAAAAGTAGCAAAATGATTTGAAAAGTATTTGCTATAAGATCTTTTTAGTGTAACAAGGGTCGCTAAAACTTACATTTTAATTTCTTCCTAACCTTTAACAATCCTTTACACTAGTGTCAACTATCCAGGTATAATTCTGAAAGTTATACTTGAATCATAAATTAGTCATTCATTTGGAATTTACTGAGTATTCATTTCCATGATCATGTTCAAATAGTGCCTCCCTAGAAAACAGTTTTCTTATACTTCCTAATGCCCTGGTATCACAAGATGAAGTCTGCATCTTTCTTTTGCATCTAAGCATACACAGAGTTGCTTCAATCAATACAGTGGAAATTACATGATACAATTCATGAAGCTGGAGCGCTAGAGTTTCCAAATTGTTAGCTAGAAAAACAACTTCAGCAGTTCCGAGCCTCCACATGAAATAGTCCAAGTCCAATAGAAGCCACCCTACTGTAAAAAAACCCAGATGGAGGTACCCAATCACAGCTTTTTCTCCATATTACCCAGTCCAGCAACCAACATGTGAGTGAGCAAGCATTCAGATGACTGCAGCCGCAGGACTGAAGTCTTCCCAGCCTTCAAATTCTCTCCAATGAAGCGCCAAATATCACAGAATAGAAAAAAAACAAAAACAAAAACAAAAAATCAACAACAACAAAAAAACACTCCTCCAGTACTTTGTCTGAATTTCTAAGCTACAAAATTAATAATTGTGATGAAATGGTTCTTTTATGTCCTAACTAAATTTTGGGTCTGTTTGTTATGTAGTGATTTGTTTGTGTGTAAATGTCTCCCCAAGGCCTTATGTAGTTTCGGGCTTTTTCAGAGGGGGCTGAACCTAGAGCATGTGGTGCTGGGATTAAGGGTGTGTGATTGCTAAATCAGCACATGGATTGGTTTGACACTACTCTAACCCCAGAAGTCTAAATACAATATATAAAGGACAGAAGGAGTCTAGTCTCCCCTGGCTTGCTGCTTTGCTACTTTCTTCCAGCCACGACTATTCTCTGCCATGTGTCATCCAGCCTTGGGGCCAGCCAATTATGTACTGAAACCTCTGCAAACTGAGCTAAATAAGCCTTCTTTCGTCTGGTGTTGGGTATTTTCTCTCAGCAATGAGAAAGTAACTAAGACATGATTGTAAATGGAGTAACTCCAAGTTAAAAAAAAAAGAAAGAAAGAAAAATAGAAAAAAATTGAAGTATTCTATTCAAACTCTCTTTTCTTTCCCACCTATTCTTTTTTTAAATTTTTAAAATTTTTTTAAAATTTTATTTTAAAGGGGGTAAGATTAAACACAACAAAACAGAACAGAATGGGACATAAG